>JBBPTD010000505.1:0-24044 GCA_038093895.1 Boletus aff. mottiae
ACCAAGGTCAACACACTCTCAAGAAGGCATCAAAATTCCAGGCTACCTCAAGTAACCTGCCTTGTACAGTATATCATGTGTAAATTGTATCAAATTCTCAAAACTTTTCAGGCTGCCTTAAGTAACCTGCCTTGTGCAACCCACATCATGTACCCTACATCATGTGTAAATAGATAGGTTGTAGCATGACTGACAGTGTTGAGTCATCTCGAGAGTTCAACTGCAGTGTGTGTGACTGACGGACGGTGGCTGTGCTTACTAACTGAGTCACCTTGCTGACTAACAGTGGCTGCGCCTGGTTAACGGAGAACTGTTGTGCGCATACGACCAAAAAGGAATCCCACATGGTCAATAAGCGAAATACGCGCCGGCTACACGAAATAGTCGTCGACAACCACCAACACACGAAACACACGAAACACTCGAACTGACTGAATACCAGCCGAAACACCCGATTGAAGCATCGAGTGAGTTTCTTCCTCCGACGTTCGCCACTAACTTTTTGATCTGGTGTTCTGCACATCTGTTGCATAAGGGGCAGATTGTTGTATGTATATGCCATTATTATGCATATACTCAGTGAAAGCCTTGGAGGTGTATTCTCCCCCTGCATCAGAGCACCAGTGTTTTATCATGGCATTGAACTGAGTATGCACATAGGTATGGAATTGCTTGGTTGCTTTTATAGTTTGATTCTTAGCTATAATTAGGACCAGTCAAGCTATGGATGTATAGTCATCATAGAAGACCACAGTGTACTTGTACTTATGGTACAATTCAATTTCAAATGATTTTAGATCAGAATGAATTAACTCAAAGAAAGTGCTTGCATGCTTCTCGCTATCAGAAAAAGTATGGTTTAGTTGCTTACCAAGCTCACAACCAGAGCATATAGGAGTAGTGGATGGAATATTGACATCTGGAAAGTCCTTAATGTGCTTCTTAGCAGTGCCGAGCATATCACATGAGGGATGGCCTAAACAGCAGTGAAGTAGTTCAGTCTACAAAGACCATGAACAATAAGTCAACATCAGGACAAATGGTGGGTGCATGCATCCAGTACATAGTGTCACCATGAGAGTGGAAACCTAGTACCATTTGCTTAGTACACTTGTTAAAAATGTTAATATGACCAGGAGTGGTCTGGAGCATTATGCAGGCATTGGTAAATAAGATACCCATAGATATGAGCTTTATTGTGCATGAGGGCATATAAATGACCAGCAATAACTGCACAAGTCTACCTTGAAAGTGAATAATCACTGTGCCTTTGCCTTTAATGGACACACAACCATTAGCCGGCTGGAAATATGTAGGTTGCATAAAAGCAGAATACTCAACCAGATCATTCAGATTGTTGGTGTAATGTGACGATGCTCCTGGATCAGGGAGCCACATGTTTGAAGGTGGGAGATGGTCATTATGCTCTCTTTCTTTTCCTTTACTCTTAGTTTGCTTTTTACAGCAGTTACACATGGAGAAGGGAGGAGAAGTAGTAGTATTGCCTACATCTACTACAGACATATGTAAATTATATACAATCTGAGGTGAAAAAATCTGTGTATCAGTGCCTGTGAGAGACAGACAAAGAAAGAGAGGGGCCTGCCAATCAAGTGCATCAATTGTCATCATCACAGGACTAATTGCAAGTGCCCTATGGCTCATCACAACAACCATTGTTCCTAGAGAGAACTTTGATCATTTCAGACCAAGCAGTGCTTATCTATAGATACTATACTAGGATTCTGATACTAGAGACTGGTGTATTGTCTCTCCTCTATGATGCCTGCATTGCCAACTCAGCCATGGAATGCTCAACCAAATCTCTCTCAACTCTGTCCTTGTGACCACTGTCCAAAAATCTTAAAGGAGTCTTCTAGAGTCTGAGTCTCATAGAAAATATGAATATTCATGGTACATTCAATATCAAGCTTTATTTTCTCAGTAGTCTCTTACAGAAAACAAAGAAGTAAGACTACTTACTGCAGTCAGTCATGCATTAGAAGCAGCGAAACAACATCATACAGGAAATTGTACAGACACTCAAATGTCTCATCAGGCAGCTTTGGAATAACCAGATGTAGATTCATGGTGGCCATGACTATAAATGCTGCTCAGGCTATAAAGCCTATATGACTTCAATTATTTTTGCACTAAGCTTCAGTGCAGCCTTAGTGCTGACATTGACTATGACCTGGAGTTGCCTGATCTGGTCCAGCTTTATAAGGAGATCCGCAGTGTTAGGTCATCCAGAATAGTTCAAAGTCACCTTCATGGCAGTAGATCCAGAGGGGAGGGAGGAGTATTTGAAGTCAGCCTACAACACTTTAGAGTTGAGAAGCTATTAAAACATCTGAGTGCACTACACATCAAAGTAACTCACTGAAGCCTTTGCTAGATACAGAGATGCCCCCTTCTCTTGGAGTCCAGCCCTCAGGGACCATGATGACCATGTTGCTCAGCACTGACCAACCTTTCTGAAAATTCAATCTATATAGTGTGAGAATGTGTCATGATGTCAGCATTCCCTTGTGTGGTTGTGGAGCAGTTCTGTGCTCCTCAGTATAGTACATTTTGAGTGAGTTCCACTGAAACCATCAGGAGGTGGGGCAAACAGGGCATTTGTAGCAAAGAGTCAGTGTCAAACCAGGGATGGTGTCATAAATGATGGGATGAAGATTGAATGTTGTGGTTTCACTTGCCCCATGCAAAGTGAGGAGATGTGCCATGATAAGCCTGCATACATATCTCCTGCCTATTTCTCCAATCAATAGTTAAGTCCAGGTCCTTGACATGATTCCTTTCAATATGAGTGGCAAGATATTTGGGAGGGTATAATTGGCTGCACTTTTCAGACACAAAGCTATAGGGGCTGAACACATGTGAAGCATTTGCAGAATAGCACAATGGGTAAAGGGAGTTGATGGATAAAGTGCAGAGGGGCCAAGATAAAATTGGTATGAGCAGAGAAGCATGGCATTCTTGGATAGAAAGGTCAACTCAGCTGGATAACCATTGTGTGCTTGTAGTGTGATTTTATTTGGGACATTGAGTCAAAGTTCCTTAGAAGCCACTTGCTAGTTGGAGAAGGTGAGAGAACAACTGGTTCAGAGTCAGAATACATATCTTTGAAGCTACTGCACTTCGGGTTTGATTCCTCAGTGAATCAACATAGATGTGGGGTAGATGCCATGTCCACTTCTCTTTACATCAGAAGGTCAGCTTTCAAGGAGAATATTGGGCATAGGTCGCACCAGATGGATGACCTAGACATTTTGGTAATGCTCAATCACTAAGCAAAGGCCTCCCAAGACTACTGGCCAACCCTGCATGGGGGGTTGAGACATAGTCCATAAAAATCTTCTAGTGATCTTCTAATGATTGGAGATTGTCAGTGAGCTCAAAAGAGGGGGTAAATAAATCACTGTGGCAGCAAGTTCTGGAACAAGGTTGCCAAGACAACTTGAAAATTCCATGTGAAAACCAATGGGGACTGCAACTGAGATGTAAATATGTTATGTTCATTGCCCTCATAGATGTGCAAAAAAGAAACTAATGTGCCTTTGAATGAGCAATGAGTCCATGGTGGGGAGTTCTGAGTGACAACATCATAACTGATGAAAGTAGTAGGGGGTGGGCATAGTTATGCAACTGAAACTTGCATGCAGAGACATGTGACACAAAGTCTCATGAGGGCACAGCAGAAATGCAGAGTTCCTGCCAATGATTTGATAAAGCATAAAGCCTCATTGATTTACACTTATATAAGGGAGTCATGGCAAAGATTACTTGGCAGGATTTAGAGAAATTATATAAGTACATCATGTGGCTCTTCCAAACAAGTTCCTGTACCAGTTTGAACAAGACAGGCTTTATGCCCATCCAAATTTTGCTGGAGATTTCATGTCTTCAGTGAATCCTTTTTGGATTTCACATCCAGAGTATCACTATCCTGCCCTTTCTGGTCTTATCCCAATTGATCTCAATTCCTCATACTCCCACTGGCACTTCTTCTTTTCCAGGCAAATCCCCTTCATTCCCTTTGTGCATTTGCACTCCCTCTGTTTCATATGGAAGACTACCTGGCCTGACTTGGACTTGCATGCAACCTCTGGTCAATGTTAGAGTCCAATTCCTCCGAGTTCAAGTCTGGCGGAGGTCTGAAGGTATAGGGGCTAAAGCTCCGGAGGTGTGGAATGAAATTCAGGAGGTCCAAAGGGATAGGGGCTAAAAGTCTGGAGATGTGAAATAAAGTCCAGAGGGTATGGACCAAAGTCCAGTCAGAGATAAGGTATGGGGATTCAGAGATGAGATATAGAAGATCCAGTGTTGGTCATTGACTGACAGCAACATCTGGAGTTATGGAAGAGGTTTTACCAGGAAACGGAGGGGTTGAGGACATCAGCACAGGACTTATGTGTCGCACCCATGCCAAGCTTACTGTCCTTGTATTTCAGAGGAGAGGAAGGTGGTAATGGAAGCCAAACTCAAAGAAGGTGACTTAGAATCATTGTTGATATTTGTACTAAAGGTACGACAGAGTAAGTACAGGGGATTATATATGGTAGAGACCCAGAGGAATTCTGGGTCTGAAGTTATTGCATGAAGGCAATGTACATAGGAAGAGAATGATGAAAAATGGAGCACAGAGCACAGCCAGGACAGGCTGTACCAATTGACAGGTAAAATGCAGACTATAACCAAGAGAGGTTAATGAAGAAACAAGTCCGGAGTTGCAACTCTGTGCATGTCCAATGAATCTCCTGTACAAGTTTGAGGTTTTCTGGATAGAAGTTAAGGAGTTGATTCTCGGAGATGAACTCCTAAGGGAGTTCATTGGAGGTTTGACCTGGAGTTGGTCAGAGATGTGTGGAGATGTACGGAGGTGTGAATAGGGATTGGTTGGAGTTGTACAGAGATGTACAGAGGTGTATGGAGGTGGCCAAATAGGGGTTGGAATGGGATATGACAGTCATGGCTTTATCTGCTCCTCTGTTCTTTATCCATCATATCTTCTGTAGATAATATTCCTCATTTCACCCAAGACATTCAAGGTCATGCCAGGATGTGCTTCATGCCTGCCCAAATTTTTCTGGTGACTAGTTTCATCATCATGCCCTTTCTGGTCTTCTCCTGATTGGTCTTGATTTCTTCCACTTCCCCATTATATCCTTCTGTTTCATATGAAAGACTGTCCATCCTCTCTGTGGCTTGGACTTGCATGCAACCTCTGGTTTACTCCAGGTGTGTTCTGATTCAGTTGTCTGACTTTTCTTTTCTCCTGTCCCACCATCTCAGAATCCCCTTGGTGTTTCCTCTTTTGGATTTCAGATATCTGACAACCTCTTTTTTGTATGGAAGACTTTTTGTCATTCCTATTGCCTAGAATTCATGTCTGGCACATACCCTCACTCTGTGAGGCTATCTCAAGTATGTTTTGATGTGGTTCTGCTTTTTTTGCATATCTTATCAAACATTCCCTAATTTATCCTGTGCATCCCAAAGCTCAAGTTGTAACTTGCTTATCCAAATCCCACTGGAGGCTTTATATATTAAGCAAGTCCTCTCGGAATTCATACCCAAAGTCTCCCCTGCTGCCTAAGTCATAACCAGACCCTTCTGTTGCCTCAATTATCATCATGCTGCTTTGTGCCTGAAGCCTGTGGCGATTGCCTTACAGAGTCTCAGTACCCTATCAACAGGTGTCAAAGCTTAAGGCACAAGCAGTTGGTCCAGCTCACACAATCCTCACTGCACACAAATTAATAGTTCCTTTTCAATTTGCCCCCTGGCTCAGATGATTCATCAATGATCCTTCACAATGTGAATATCCTTTCCCATTTTACATTCACACTGCTGCTAAATGTCTTAAGTCTGTCATATTTAATGACCAAAAGTTTGACCACCAAAGAAGCTGTCTAGATTTTGATTTTGATTTTATCCTTGTTCAACCTTCCATATTGAGGATGGTGGAGGTGACCCTGATAGATAAAAGCTTGGTGATTAGATACAGATGGGAGGAGAATCACAGCAGTGATAGTAACAGTGACAGCAGTAATGGTACATTGTCAGGCATTTGTCAAGTGGCCCAGAAACCAATGAAGTGATTACATCAATGGAGATAGTGGCCAAGGATTCCTGGGGAACAGATGGCCTGCCTCTGACAGTTGCCGTTCATAACCAGCAACAATTGATCATCAACAAATCAGGTCTATGTCAGCATATCCTCTATACAATCAGCAACTGATCAATCTGAAGCTAAAGAGCAGGAGAAGCACCCCAACATGCTGGCAGATGCCCTTGTTCAAGATGCCATGCCACCCATGGAAGCCACAAGGCAAACACTGTTGTAGAATGGGATGGATTGTATGTATCTGTGACACACATGAGACTATGATACAGTAATTGTATGGGTGCATGTTCATAGGAGAAGAATATGACAGGAACATACCTCTCAACACCATTGTAGAATGGGATGAGAGGCAATTCCATGTTGGAGATGCTTAAATATAATGTTTGTATACCAAGTGGAGTATGGTGTCATGGCACACTGTATGCTCCAACACTCTCCTGCAGCGTGACAGTCATAACTCCCCCACAGTAGGAAGAATTAATAAATCTAAACATTCTTGAAGGTTAACAAAAGGTGGTTGAGAAAGAGCCTTAGTGAAAATGTCAGCAACATTAAAAGCTGAACAAACATCAACAAGCTTTATGCATACCAATCATATGTGATGTTGGATGTGGAGATATTTTGTTTCGACGTGATGCAGCTGAGAGTGGAAAACTGGGTCTTTCATGAGTGCAATAGCACTTCAGTTATCACAAAGTAAGGGAATGGCAGTGATTTGTGGGAACCCAATGGCAGCAAGGAGGGAGCGAAGCCAAAGGACCTCTTGAGTTGCCTTGCTGGCAGCGATAAATTCTGCTTCATAGGACAATAGGGAAGGAGAATGCTGTTGATGTTAACATCAGGTGACTGCACCAAGTTCTAATGAGAAGCAAAATCTGCTGACTGATTGGTGAATGTTAACACATACAGCAAAATTGAAGTCCATGTGACCAAGTAGATGTGCTGTGTATTCACCTACCAGGGTGAGAGCTAGTTCTCACATTCCTTTGAGGTATCAGACTATGCTTTCCAGTGAATGGTTCAATAGCAGTCCAGGTAACGACATAGTTGGTGTACTGCATATATGATATCAGGCCTGGTCCCTATGGCAAGGTACATGAGTGATCTGACAAGCAATTGATAAAGTGTCTGCATAAGTGATGCTTGTTCTTTGGACATTGCAGGCTCTGTAGGGCATGACAATCATAGGCCAGGGTCCATCGGGATGTGTACTGGGTAAGCATCAGAGAGCCCAAATTAGGTGACAATGTGGTCAATGAGGGCAGTTTGGAAAAGTGACACAGTACACACATGACAGTTTCATTGGATTGCAATACCGACACAGAAATGCCTATCACCAGCATCTGACACAGTCCAAATGGTCTCCAGTTGCTCACAGAAATGTTGTAGTGTATCCTTGTAGTTGCCCACAAGAAAGAAGTTGTCTACATGGACAGCAACAATGACAGTCTCCCCTGCAATTGAGGGAAAATGGACACAATATTTGCATTCAAGGTGGGTGAATCCCTAAGCCATCATCTGTGTGTGTAAGGTGGTGTTCATACCATATAGGCCCTTCTGTAGCTCCCACACCCAGTCTTCTTTCCCTTTCTCCTCGAAGCACTCTAGCTGCACCATGTAGCACACTTCATCTGCTGATAGGACACCATTTAGATAAGGGGTTTTAATGTCTAGCTATTCCATCTCCCAATCCAGCAATGCAGCTAGATGAGCAAGGACATGGAATGACTCAAGGTGCATGGTAGATGAAGATGTCTTGGAGTAATCTTGTCCATATATGGTGGTGTAACCACAACAAACATATCATGCCTTAAACCAGCTTGGGTTCCCTGCAGCATCTCGCTTCAGCTTGAAGATGGACCTTCCATACATAATCTTATGGTCAGATAGGATAGTGTTATATCAGACCAACTTATAGGCACCCATGCGCTTCAAGGACTTGAATTCCTCTTGTAGTGCTGCCCACCACTTAGAGGTAAAAGAGAAATCCATAGCCTTGGAGTAAGATGCTGGGTCCCCAGGATAGTGGAGATGTGAGTCTGCCTCCACTAGGGCTCTGTCTGTGTATGGGCTGTCCTCCTCATCCTCATCACCTTCACAACCTAACAGAAGGGGTAGGTCAACAGCATTGTCATCTCATAGGCTCCACAGGGTTTGCAATCAGTGGGTGGTCCAAGCCACATGTCTCACACATTCTCAGTGATGGCTTTGGGATGTGGCTAGAATGGCAGGGCATGGGAGGTGTATGAGTCTTGCTGGGTGTGGAAGGGTGAGGTATTGGAGGTGGTGTTGGTGTTTGGACAGGCATGGGTGCAGTGTTCATTAGTGTGGTGTGGTTTGTGTCCTGGTGTGATTTAATGAAAGACTCCTGGTAGCTTGTAATCACTTTCCCAGTTTTGCAATGGAATAGGCAGTAGGCCTTGAAGTCTGGGGAATAGCCAATCAACATGCATTCAATCAAGCAGTCAAACACCTTCAGATTGTGTAAGTTTTGAATAAGTACAAATGCATAACATCCAATCTCATGCAGGTGTGACAGGTTGGGGCACTTTCCAAACGCGCTCATATGGGGTGTGACTCTCTTACGACTTGACTGTGGTGCAGTTTGTAAGGTAACAGGCAGTAACCAGGAATTCATCCCAGCAGTTGGCTGCCATCTGACATGCTGATCTTATGGCACATGCCTTATCCATCAATGATGTGGTGGACATGTTCTACATGCCCATTGTGCACTGAGGTATGTGGTGCTGTGAACTGATGTTGATTACTTGCAATAAAGCCAACCAATCGTGGAGGTCATGTTGTTTCAGTTCACTGTTGTCAGAGCAATAGATGCCAACCTTCAGTGATGTCTTGAGCTCATGTGCCTTCTCCTAGGCGAGCAGGGCATAATATGTGTCAGACTTGGTGGTAAGCAGGATGGTCCATATGAAAGAGGAAAAGTTGTCTATAATATTCATTACATGTCTGTTTCCTAGGGCTGAGACATGAATTGGAATCACTACTGGCAGATACACTCAGGTAGATCATCAGTTGCAATTTAGGCTGCAATTTGCCTTTGTGAGTCTTGACCAGGATGTGGATATATTCACCATAGCCAGAAACCTGAAGATGTGTTAAGTAGGCTTTTCACTGGTGAACATCTTGGATGGCATTTTCCAGTTGAGCTGAGTCAAAGGGGTGTGAGTATACACATAAAGCACATGGAGAACCATGAATTCCCAGTAGAAATTGGGCAGGCAAGTCTGCTGTTGTGGGTTGTGCCTTGTCTATTAGGGTATGGATGAGACCTTCTGTGTGCCTGTTTTGCAGGTGTGCTTAGGGAGTGGATGATTATATATGTATACCATTGTCACACATATACTCAGTAAAGGCCTTTGAGGTATATTCACCTCTAGCATCAGAGCACCAGTGTTTGATCACAGCATTGAATTGAATATGGATGTAGGTGTGGAATTGCTTGGTTGCTTTTAGTGTTTAATCCTTGGTTTTAATCAGGACCAGCCAAGCCATGAAAGTATAGTCATCATTAAAAATGATGGTGTACCTGTACTTATGGTACAATTCAATTTCAAATGATTTAACATCATAATGAATCAACTCAAAGGGAGGGCTTGCACATATCTTACTATGAGGAAAAGTATTGTTGGGTTGTTTGCCAAGCTCACAATCAGAACAGATAGGGGTGGTGAATGGAATATAAATGGCTGAAAAGTCCTTAATGTGCTTCTTAGCAGTGCAGAGCACTTTGCATGAGAGGTGGCCTAAACGGCAGTGGAGTAGTTTGTAGTCTACAAATGCCATGGATGGTAAGTTGGCATATGGGCGAATAGTGAGTGCACATATCCAGTACATAATATCATCATGTGAGTAGAAACTTGATACCATTTGTTTGGTACAGTTGTCAAATATGTTCATATGTTCAGGGGTGGTCTGGAGTATCATGCAGGCATTGGTGAATAAGGTACCCATTGAAATGAGCTTTACTGTGCAAAAGGGCATGTAAATGACCAGCAATAACCACACAAGTCTACCTTGGAAGCATATGATAGCAGTTCCTTTGCCTTTAATGGGTACATGACCATTGGCCATCTGAGAGTATGTAGATTAAGTGAACTCAGAATACTTGACTAGATCATTCAGATCATTGGTGAAATGTGATGATGCTCCTATCAAAGAGCCATATGTCTAGAGGTGGAAGGTGGTTGTCACATTCTCTTTCTTTTCCTTTACTTTTAATAGGTTGCTTTTTACAGCAATCACACATAGAGAAGGGAGGAAATGTAGTAGTATTGTCTACATCTACTACAAGCATATGGAAACTACATACATTCTAAGATGAAGAAGTCCATACATTAGTGCCTGCAAGAGATGGACAAAAAAGAGTGGAACTTGTCAGTCAAGTGTCTTATTGAAGAACCTTTCCATGTATTCATTGACCTTCATGTCCCTGTCAAGGCTAACAACATCTTCATCATCTGAATCAGAGATAATCTTAATAATATGAGGAGTCTCCATGTGCTCTATAAGGGAGGACACAGAGGGGCTGGCATGGTTGGAAGGGATGGTATGAGTGCCAGCACCATCCTTATTAAAAGCAGAGTGTTGCCATTGATGGCAGCTTGAGTCTGAGAGAAGGTGGGAGGACCATAGTAGGCTGTGCCGGTGGCGTGCACAAGAACACGGGGATCTGGGACTGGTTTGGTGAAGTCAGTGGAGGCCAGGCTAAAAACCATGGGGTCCACAAGGAAGTTCACAAAGATGAATGAGGCAGAGGATGATTCAGTGGCAGTGGCTGCACAATCCTTGCACTTCTTCTCCCCTTCTTCAGAGCACTTGCACTAGCGACACTTCTTCCCCTTTCCCTTGTCTTCATCCTTGTTGCTGAAGTTAGACTCCTGTTTCTTTTGTTGTTTAAACTGAGGGTCACCTTGTTGGTGACAGACATTAAAGACCTTGTTTGCCTGCACACATTGTGGCTGATGGCATGTGAGGTAGTGCTGTCAAGCAGCAGTGAGAATGGTCTCCAGTTCCCCCATAGAGAGGACCTTGGTCTTCTTGGAATTGATGGTGTCTATGGCAGCATTGAGCTGCTGGTGGAGGGTTTCTGGTTAAGGTTGTCCAGGATCTTGTGTTGAAGGTTCTCAAGGATGGAGAAGGAGGTGTTCAACTTGAAGAACCAGGATGCTATTGTAGAGGAAAGTAATTCTGAGTATGTTCTTCCACTCTGTGGAGGTGGAAGCAAGGAAGACAGTATCATACTGGGCTTTGATGGCATTCCAGAGGTCAAGTGGAGTGGTATGAGTTATGAAGCGAGCAGAGACATGTGGTTCAAGACAAGGACACATAGAGCCAAGGGCTCAATCATTATTCTCATCCCATTTCTCCTGAGCCTCAGCTTTCTTGTATTCAGGGTGTGTCTTGTGCATCTTGATCCAGAATCTGGGAGTACAAAGATAGGCCTCCATGTCCTGGGCCCAACATTTATAGTTGGTGCCATTCAACTTGACAATGGTGGCAAGGGTGGTAGACATGTTGTTTGTAGGACCTTTGAAGAATAACATGGCAGTATGAATCGATAAAGGGAGCAAGAAAGACATTTGTATCACTGAACAATGTCAGAGCTTCCAGAATGTAGGGTCATAGCAACCCCCCATCTGCCAGAGTCTGATGACTGTTACTCTGAGCATTGCCATGTCAAGAGTGTCTGGCATTTCTGCACAGGATGACCAGTGTTCAAAGGTATTTATTCACCCATGAGCAGATGACAAGTGGGGGAAATCTGCAAGTCAGAGCTGCAGGGCTCTGTATCTGGTGTTTCCACCAGACATAGGAACTGTTCAATGGACTTATCTTTGGAGTGGGTTTCTCAAGAGAACATAGCAGTTCAGTATCAAGAGAGAGATATTATAATTCAGACTCAGCAGAGTCTTATTGTAAAAACCTTTTCACTTTTTCACTATATCACCTTATCTTTCTTATTTCTCTTCACTATCATATTGTTCTATGAAGTTCTATCTTGTTCTATATCACATGGTCTGTGTGCATCTCTGAAAGGTATATAAGTAGCACAGTCATGTATCATAATTCCCTAGTTTTGGAATATTAGATTCTTTCTCTTCACAACACTCAATTTGAGTGGCTGTTGGGATTGCACTCTAACATTATTCCAAAACTACTATTCTCAACCCCCCTCCTATTATCTTTGCCTCTGAGTCTGTTCTCTTCGAACTTGCTCATTATTCTCTCTACCCTTCCTGTTGTTGGTGTCGAGTATCTCACACTCAATGTTGTATTGTGGGCTACTGTGTGTTAGCCCCATAGTGCAATAGTTGGCAAGCTCTTCTTCGAGCTTTCAACAAACTCCATTGTTGTGGCATACCTGGATTCCATGGTTAAGGAAAATCTATGGCTCAGCACATAATCTGTTGTCAGACCACAATTGAGCAAACTGTGTCACACACATGTGTCAAGCATATTAAATTGAATAATGTTGCTATAGCCCATAGTGCACTAGGGCAGGTTCTTGGGTGACTCCAACCCAGTGTGTAGGGATACACAATATATACAGTCCCTGGTTCATGTGATTACTGTATGTCATGTTGTTCATACAACACATACAGTTGTAGTGCTGGATAGCATATCCATAGCCAGGGTGCCTCTGGTTAAAAGTTATGTACTACAATCCTGCCCTTCAAAACCTTCAGGGCATTAGTTTACAATTTGTATTCTGTACCCTTACCTCCAAATTCCATCACATTCAGCCCTTTGTGTTACCATCAGTCACTGTGACTGACAGGACAAGGCAACCATGCATCCTTCTTATGCATACGGTCCAGAACTGAGTAAGACAACTTGTAACTGAAAGTTCAGACAAAGCGATGTCCTATACAATTGATATGTCTGCTGTTACTGCTGCTCTTCCCCCATCCACCCCTGCTACTCCCCAACCTAGTGGAAGCTGTTGGCAACTGGAGAATAGTCTCAAAAGGATGTACAACATGTACAATTAAAGACATGCCCTCTGGGCATAAACTTATGCAGCTGTAGAAGCAGCAGCAGGACCACCACCAGTGTTTGGTCTTCCTGAAGTCATGCCACCAAGGCCAACCCCTACTCCCACTGCAATGTTCACTTCTCAACCAAGCCCAGCAAGGTCACCATTCTCCTCCTCCTTCACTTTGCCAATGGTACTGTTACAAACGCTATAACTCGCAATTCAACTTTATAACTTATCACTTACAACATAGCTAACCCTTAGCAGATAACCCTTATCTTATCAAGTCACGTGATCATGGATCACCCTAGACTCTAGTCATGTACCAGTCACATGACCTTATCTCGGCTGTGCAACACATGTTGTACTCATGTCATCCTCATGCTTGCCTCATGCTTTTCCCTTTGACTCACTTTCCCTTATCGTCCAATAGCATTAAGCCCTCTTATCTAGGCAGTGCTTATCTATGCCTCACAGTACCCAGTGTCACAGTTAGTTACTACTTATAGTCTAGCACAGCATGGTCTGTGCACGGTCTCTCTTAGTATATATAGTCGTACTCATAGTAGTGTAGACCCTAGTCTATTTCTCCTGTTGTTTCCCTTAGTCCTTCCTTGAAGGCCTAACAAGCCTAATAGATTTCCCTTCACAACAGCATAGTCTCCAGCAAGCGCTTTATAGGACTACTCGACACTTGTTAGGACTTTGGTTGTTTCAGATACAACACTGATACAGTGTATCAAAAAGGGAATTCACTCCTTCTCGTCCCCTCCCCCAAGTTCCAACTCCAACATCATCTTAACCTGTTGGATCTGTTAAGAGCGAAAATGCTAATGGAAGTGGACTAGCCACTTGCTGGATCAACTCAGGACGACTCTGGAGTCCATAGTGAGTAACCAAAGGATACAATGTGGTGCTCCAAGGAGTAACTGCACTTCAAAGTAAACAACCATAAACAGATCAGCCACAATGGACTGTGAAGTGCAAAGGTAATGTGTTGTATGGGTAGAAACACCACAACAAGCTAAAGAGAAGCTGAAAAGTGGTAGGTAAGTATAGTGACCATGGGGAACAACATGGTCACTATTAGAATACGAAATGAATGCTAAAAGAGGTGTGAAATCACCAAAAGTAATAGGATCAGGAAAATCTATTGTTACATATGGTAGGCGAGGTTGACCCTATCATTAGAGCCTTGTGTCAGCTAAAATGTCCAAATATCAACTCTCATTATATATGCAGAGTAGTCCCTTCAAAGCAAGGGCCTGGTAGTTCAATTGTAGAGCAGATATAAAAACTTGACCAAATCATACCTTGAGCTGCTTCAGTGAAAATTTAATCCTATATGTCTGGGTGACTTCAAAAATGCTTGTCTAGAAAATTCAAAGTCAGTAAAAAAAATATCATAGCATCTAGTGCATTTTTCATAGCAGTTGGTCTTCTACAGGTCATCTTTGATCTCCTGAAATGCATCTGGTAGTGTAGTGATGTTATTAGTATGAATACCATCTTTCTGATTTTATATCACATCTATAACACTTCATGAATTAAACTCTTGAATAATGACTTTTAAGCAATTAACAATTGATGAGTGTTTGAGATAGAGAGCTTTGATCACAAGCTCGATCTCTGAGGATCTTAAAAGAATTTTCAGTTGCTGTTGATTTGGATCAGATAGCAACTTACTTGTCATGCTAATGACCTCAATGATTGAATAGAAGAAAGAGGGAGGAAATCTTGATGGTGATTTCACAAGCAGTGTGGCAATGTCATGAACATGATTGGTCAGTCTGTGTTATAGGCCAAACATGAGTCTCAAAATCAGACATTTTTTGACCTTACTATTGAAAGGTGGTGTGAGAATAGTTACATGACCTGTGTAAATCCTAGTAGTATATAAGACTTGTCTGAGTCCAAAGGTAACAATGATATATGAACCTGGAGTCCACAGTGAGTGACTGTGGTTCAAGGTAAACAACCATAAACTGTTCAGCCACAATGGGCTGGGAAGTGCAAAGGTAAAGTCTTGTATGAGTAGAGACACCATCACAAGCTAAAAAGAAGCTGAAAAGCAGTAGGTAAGTAAAGTGACCATGGAAGACAACATAGGCACAGTTAAAACACGAAATGAACCAACCATAAATGAGGTGTGAAATCACCAAAGCTAACAGAGCATAAGGAAGAGAGCAAGGGCATGTTGTCATCATTTCCCTTACAGAACATATTCAACACCCATAAACAGTATACAACAGACCAGTGGTTCATCCTTGTTTCCCAACATGACCACAACCTTTGGTATGATCCCTACACAAAGCATTTGAACTTAACAATTTTCTTTTTTTTCAGCCCCTAACTATTCCTTTCACACATTCACATGCACTCTTTTCATTTCTGCTCTACCACTTCTATTTACAACATGTATATCTACTCTCCCACATTTCTGCTTCTCATTCACATTAGATATACACCTCATCCTCATGCTGGCATATACATGCCTTTATCTCAAGTTACCCAGTATCAAGGATACTTATTATATATAGCCATAGCATAGCTTGGTCTATGTGCATGTACCAGTAGTATAAATACTATTACTAAGTAGACCAAGACTCCCCTTAAAAGGCGACTCTACTCATCCATCTCCTCTTGTCTTTCTTTAGCCAGTAGCAACCTAGCAAGCTTCACTTAAGTGTGAGTCTTTGAGGGCCATTTCAACCTTACCTATATGGTTACCACTATATACACAGAGAGACAAGTTTTCCCTGATTGCCAACATGAGAAAATTGTACTAGAAGTAGAGGAGAGGACCACTACTTTCCCAAAGCTGTGCAAGATGACATGTCATAATCAATGTCTCATGAACTGTTGGAAACAGGTCTCTCCCAACTTGTCTTGACCTATGAAGGCCCACAATTAATACAGTGGATGTTACAATTTACTCTTTACTTTTCTCATTTACCTTGTACAATACTTATTGTATCATATCTTAGACACTTTCTTTTCTAGAATAACTCAGCCTCATTTCCAGTCCAATCCCACTGATGTTCTGTTAGGACTCCATTTGCTTCATCACTGTATAATTTCCCTCATCTTCTATCATCTTTTTTTCACATTCAATGCCTGCCCTTAACATTCTCTCCATGTAGTATATAAGCTTTGGTGTATCATCATGTATTTCTTACACTTGAGCTACCTTGACTTGCTTGTAATCAATACTCTTGCCTCATGTCTGCAAATGGCTGGTAGCAGCCCAGCCTCCTTGGATCTTTGAACCTTTAAACCTTAACTTTGAAAGTCCTTGTTAAACAGTTGAGAGACTCAAGCATTGACATGAACATGATGTGGTAAGGGTTGACCAGGATGCTCAAATATACAATATAAATGTCACACAAAGTGTGCAACCAGATAAGGTTCCACTACATTCAGCTTGGACTTGTCATGTCAATCCTTTCCATGCCCCATATATACCAGAGCAACAACCTGAATGAGTATGCGAGTATGGTCACTTTGTCGTTTGTGTGAGACCACCTCACAGATAACCAGAGAAATTTTGTACTCTCCAGACAATCATGTTATCACTGATTGGCATATATTTGTGAAGACAAAAATGGAAGGGTAATTTCCATCTATTGATCAATGCTGACTTGAACAACTCTGCCACAGATAACAGGGAAGCCTCAGTAGATGTCGTCTCCAAATAGATATGTGAGATCCTCCTCTTGAGTTACTACAAGGGACTGGGTGATATTGATCTCTTGGAGGATGGGATTGAAACAGGATAGGGTCTGCTTTGTCTGTACATTCCTGAACTGTTTGGTGAAAGCTAGAGAGATAAGTGTGGTAAATGTTTTTGCTGTTGTCATCTGGAGAAAATAGGCCAATAATCTTGAGGGTGTGTGGTAACATATCCAAAAATCTAGATGATAAACATGATCTTCTCTGAGAAACAGTAAACAACCATAAACAGATCAGCCACAATGGACTGGGAAGTGCAAAGTAAAGTCTTGTATGGGTAGAAACACCACAACAAGATAAAGAAAAGCTGAAAAGCAGTAGGTAAGTAAAGTGATCATGGGAAACAATATGGTCACCATTTGAATATGAAATGAACAATAAATGAGGTGTGAAATCACCAAAGTTAACATTTTAACAAGACAACTGGGACATATAGACTGGTCTTTTTGTGATCCAAATTTCATGCAACTGGACCAAGACTGTTAGCAATTGGTTGCCTTAGTGGTTGCAACTGGTCTTGCTCACAACCATTTAAATTCATGAGCAATTATATAATTTAACCAGTTTTTAATAAATTTCTCTTAATTAAATATTAATTAAATAGCCAATCTTGTTCTCCATGTGCTTTATGACCTTGTAGGACTCTGGATCAATTCCCCTTGGTGGATTTTGTGTCAATTAGATACAGTGGGACTTTACCCACATCCAGTATATGCTTATTTTATTCATACTATCTTTTCATTGCTCTTTGATCCACACTTCTCAATTTGATTTGTTGTGGATATTAAATCCACAAAGCCCTTTATTGATGTGTACTCCAGCATATACTGAAGGCCAGCCATGGATATGGATGATACCACATAAGAGTTTCCAAGCCAAGAGTTTCATTGCAGCAGTATATAGACCCTAATTATCCTTGAGGATCATGGTTCTTGATGCTGATCATCTTGGTCCATATGAAATCATCATCAATGTAGCACTGCAACCCTTTCCAGTCTCTTCCATTTCAATTGCTTCACTTTATGAATTCACCACAGTTGTAACTAATATATATTGCTACTTGTGGCCAGTGCATGATAAGGAGCATATATGGGTTAGATTTCAAAAATTTGTGTCCATTCAGTAAGTGCAGACTAACTCTAGTTAACGAATGCCCAGGATCCCAAAGTACCATCTGTCTCCACCAATCAAATGAGACAAGTACATAATGTGAGCAGGAGCAAAAGCACCAATAATACTCACAGGTGGTCAAGAAGAAGGGTTTTATGTCTTCAATGTGTCATTATATCTTTCTTACTAATGCTTATATAGGATAGAGTTGAGCATTGGTTTGGGAACACAATTCTCAAGATCTGCAGCCACATCTTCTCTTTTGATGTTGCCCAGATAAGCAGAAGAGGTTACTATGCCTCTATTCTGCTGCCAGACCATGAGTGTTTTCATCAGACTTTAAGCATAGTATATAAATTGATATGGCTCCATATGAAAGCTGTATGTCTAGTCTTACAGGTGATACAAGTCCAAAAGTGTTGTTATGTTATGTGTGTTGGACTTACGTCATGTATGTAATGCTAGGAACAGTGACTGTGAGACTGGCCTAGTTAGCTACCGACTGCTGTAGCTATGTGTAATATGTGTAATGAGTCTGGAGTTACATGTACCTGAATTTCTATGGTTTATAGTTGTGTACTAGCAGTTGTTAGCTGTGAGAACTGGCTAGGTAGGTGGGATGTGTGCTGGGTGCAGGAAACAGAATTGATTTCCAGTTCAGGTGTATTCACCACTCATCTTGTGTTAGTTGGGGGGTTTCATATGCTCATCTCATTCAGGTACAGATACAGTAGGTACAGGTAGGTGTTTTATAGTCTAAGGGAAGTCAAAAAATGAAGGAAAAGAAGAAACATTTAAGTCTATGTGTAGTAGGGAGGTACAGATATTATCTACCAAGACTAGGGAACAATCCAAGGGGGTGGTTGCAAATGACCATGCTACTTGGAATGGAGTGTTTGTCTGGCTTTTTATAATGAGTCTCACTTACATAGAACTGGTGTCCATCAGTTTCAAGGGAAGGGGCTCCCAATTATACCCCAATGCTTGAAACATCAGCTTGGACTCTGTGAGAGTAGTAGCATTTAGCACTATGTGATTTCATCTGGTTGTACTCACCTACCATCCCTTGGAGAGGGAATTGTCTTGGGGGTCCACACCCAAGGTTCAAATTAGTATGGTAAGGGTTTTTATAAGTAGAATTATGTGTGATTGCATAATTGTGATTTGGTGAAGGGAAGGCCGGAACTCGGTTAAAATAAGTAAGGGGACCCTGCAGGGTACTAGCTTAGATCACTTACACCCACAATTCTATGAAGTGAAAGCAAAATGATGTACAAACATGTTGTACACAAGGCTTCTATTCTAGAACCTATTAGATAGTGATTGATTGGAATAGTGTGCTATTAAGTGTGCTCTAGTAGTGGTATTTAGGGGTTTATCATATATATCAAACTCATTGCAAGCCCTTGCATTGAGTGATATATATAAGGAAATGATGACACAGCTATGCACATTCTGCATTGCACGGGAATGTTACAAGTTACAAGAAACATTGCATTAGTGTAACATTGCTTGACAACTCATGGGAGCTTATTTTCTATGGTTAGCGGATGTTGTAGGTATTTAGGTATGATATCAAAGAATGTATTCTGATAGTAAGAATATCTCCTGGGTGTTGTGCCATTGAACTATAGTACTAGATGATGGTGATGTGATGTGTCACTTGATGTGACTAATGCCATGACTGACTTCATGTGATCAGTGTGATTGATTTCTAACTGATACCTATATAGATAACACATAACCCAATGGTATTCAGGGTGTAGTACATGTAGATATCTCGTAGCTTATTATACAAACAATTCTGAGGGGTACAATGTTACATGTAGCAAGAATGAGATGAAGTTAATTCGAGGTATATTGCCCCCTTCTAAATGTAGGAGAGGGCATTTAATCTGGCAGGGAGCATAATGGGGGGCTCGGGAACAGTAATCCCGGCCTTGTAGCTTATTGTACAAACAATTCTGAGGGGTACAATGTTATATGTAGCGAGAATGAGACAAAGTTAATTCGAGGTATATTGCCCCCTTCTAAATGTAGGAGAGGGCATTTAATCTGGCGGGGAGCATAATGAGGGGCTCAGGAACAGTAATCCTGGCCCACGATCAAGAAATGAGTACAAAAGAAGGAGCAGTTACCATATGTGAGTGGCTGTAGTAGTACAAAAGCTTGGTGAAAGAGAATTGAAGCGTGGAATCACTAGTTAGCTCACAAGGTATACAAGGAAGAGGGAACTGAAGAAGGTGGCACAATATCTCCACTGCCATACATCCAGTAGTACCTTTCCTGTTTGGTGAATAGGTGATGTGACAGCTTGAAAAGGCTGTCCAGGACATTGCAAGGGCTTCAATGGTTAGTCTTCATCTGGCCGGACTGATTGTCAAGATGGTTGTAGACAAGGAGCACTGTGATGAGATCCTTGTCAGGAAGAGGCATCTGTAGAATAGTGTCAATGTAGTTTGGGAGCACTACCTGGCCGTAGAAGCACAGGACACTACAGGCAATGTGCAAGAATGCACTCTCATCTGGAGTAAGTAACAGGTTAGTGGTAGGGGTGTACTGTTGGACAAACTGTCCCTGGTGTACATAGATCGGGGCAATCATGTTATCATGGAGTTCATACACAGTAATGTACTTGGCATTGCAGCAGTTGGACTGTTCAGGTGTGAGGATCACATGGACACTCTGGACAAGGTCCAGGTGCTGTTTGCAAAGATGCTGTAAGTTGGGTAGGAGGCTGGGGTAGTCAGCATCCGAGTGGTAGATGTGTACTTCATAGGTGTTAACCTGTCTGAGGTACAAGGAAGATGGATACCATGACAGAAGGTCACTGCGGGGAGTACCATCTGTTATGACTCACTTTTTCTTCACACTTATGCTTTTACTTTTATGCTTGTACTCATACTGAACTTGCCTGTTCGATCCTCGACCCAGGACATTATTTCTCTTGTCGCTGACTCATCCACTTTTACTCATCCTCATCTGTTATCTCACTTGCTTCGTCAGCGACTACTTCCTCCACCTTCTGTCTCTTTCCACAACCTTCTGTACCTGCCCTAACTATGTCTGCCCTCAATCTTGTAACCGGGTATATAAACCCATGATACCTACCTCCTATACTTTAGCTTAGATCTCCTTGATCATCACCTTGAAATCCACTTCTCTTGTCTCAAGCTCCTTCTGGCTATTGACCAGTCACTTTGACCCCTTGAACTCTTGAAACCTTGAACCCTTGTATTCCTTTTAGGAACATCTTCCTTGGACTTCATGCTACCATCAAGTGCATGCTATCTCTTTGGCTCTTTGACTTAGTCTTTCAAGGCTATGCTTGTCCCTACCCGAGCCAAGCATAACACCATCTGTGTCGCAGACCTGGCGCTGGAAGTTCTTGGGGAGCAGAATGCTCCAGTAGCTTGTAGGGTGGTCGAGGCAATGAAATGATTGGAAAACTTGCTGTTAAACAGGACTGGCATGTACTCACTTGTTTATTTGAGGGGGTGGAACAGGTGGGATGTGTTGTGGGTTTCACCATGGAAGTGGTCCTATAGATCGAAGTACTTGTTGATAAAAGGAATGGAGAGAAGGCACATGGGGGTGTGCATCTAGATCTTGATCAGATCAAACAGTGGGTCGCTGTAGGTATTCTTTGTTATTTTGAGCAAGGTGGTGTTGATCAAAGGGGTCTTTCCTGGAGGTACTGGGTAGTCACTGTCAAAACTCCACCCACTCCACTGGCTTGATACACTGATGTCGTCCAATAGGTCATGGTCTTGATCGGTAGTGATGGAGGATGCAGGTGAGGGAAGTGAGGGCCAGTAGGGGGTAGGTTCCCAGAAGTGTGGCTTCTTAACAGTGAGGGGACTGGTGAATGGGGGACCGCAAACGGGCTTCTCAACAATCTGGTAAACCATCTTGCATTCTTTAATGTGTTTAGTTAGTTTGTCTGAATGGAAGGGAGAATCAAAGTGGTTTCACTTACCTGGATCCCTTGTGCTGGCACTGTGGAAGAGTTCATGCTCTTCCTCTAGCTCTGCTATTGAGTGTTTACCCCCCGTTTCTCCCCATGGTGGGGATAATCAAGTGCCGTTAGTTTCATACCAGTAGCTTCATTGTCCATGAGAGGAGGGAGAAGCACAGGAGTATGCCATTCAGCCAAATTGGTGAAGAATGGGCTGGGGGTGTAGACTGGGCATTGCTGTTGAATGCACTCTTCGAATAGGGTGTAGTAGTCATGTATGAAGGGGGTAGGATTGTTGTAGTAATTCTTCTGCTGGTAAATAGCGAAAGAGAGTGGGGATGTGATGCAGCAAGTGTTGTTAGGAAGAGAGAAGGTAGGAATCTTGAGATTCTTTACCTTCTGAGCTGTAATTGGCAGTAATTTGACAGGAATAATGTAACTGAGAGTGTACTGATCGTCGACATTAGCAATGACATTGCATAGCATAGCGAACTGTGTGGAGTTCAGAATCAAGTTGTCAGCCAAGCAGTTACCGAAGGCAGCATTGATAAGGCTTGGGATAGGAGTCATATGAGTGTTATCATGAGTATGATCAGTTAACCTAGCTGCAGGAATGATCAGATTGGGGTCAGGATGGAATGCAGTGGTATAAACAGTGTGCAGCAGGTTGGACATGCTGCTCTCATGGTTCCACTCATTGAAGTCGATCTCTTCTCCCTTAAATCCTCCTACCAGGGTGTTAATATCTACATTACAAGTAGCTACTTCATTAGGGAATGTAAAGAAATCCTCAATTGGATGAGTCACTTGTGATGACATTATGGGGGGTGTGTTTGACTCGAGGTAGTGACTCATTACTGGTGCCTTCTGGCATGTCATAATGCCGTTTGACAGCTTTCGGCTATGAGAAACTGCTTCACTCAGAATCAGTAATGATTTCAGGCTCTGCCCTTCTTTTCCATTTACATTATGGAAAACAAGGTACATGCCTTCCTTATGTTCTTCTATGGATGCTAAGTTGCACTGCAACCATCCTCATCCTAGGAGAATGTTGGGCAGACATATCTCAGATATCCAAAAATCACCATTAGATATCAAACCATGTACTTCTAGGTCTAGTCATGGAATATACCCATTTAACTCACTCTTCCATCCGCTTGCATCTGTAAGTACAATGCTCTCATTCATATCAGTGGGAATGCCTATGTACTGCTGCCAAACCAAGTGTTTGATTAGGTTTACCTCACTTCCTGAATCGAGTATTGCTGGTAACTCGTGTTTACCAAATCGGGCAGTTACATGGAGTAACAGTATGCTGGGAGTACTGCTGTCAGGGTCAATTCCCATGTGCTGTGCTGTCACATGTGGCATATTGGTGACAGATACTAACTTTGGTTTTAGTTGATTCATAAGCAGTGTGCTCAAATTGTGTGAGTTCCCCAGGATTTCTCCAGTGGTAAGACTTACTGGGGTGCATAGGATCTTGTTGAGGACACTGTGTGAGTCATTTGTAAGGGATAATTCTGATCTTCGAGTCATAGGTAATTTGTCTATATCAAGTATAGTCGGCTGTGCTAGGCAGTGTTCAGGGTTATAGGTACGGGATTTCACGTTATCTTGATTCACTCCTTCTCCCTTCCCTTTCACTGCCTGTGTTCCATCTCACATCCGCATGTCCTTCATGTGTGGTGCATTCGCATCAGCATGCATTGTAGCACACAGCCTAGGCTCAGCAGCTGGTGCTGATGAGGTGCATTTCAGTTCTGTCTCATTTGTCTTTGGTTTTGGTCAGTCATACTTTTGCTCTGTGTGAGCATTTACTAACAGCTCTTTCTTCTCAGCCCGGTCTCATTGTTTCATCACACTAGGGACAGGTTGAGATGTTGGGGCTGTTTCTCTGGTAAGTCCCTTATTGTTTCTGATTGATTCCTGTTGATTACTGATGTGTGTTACAACTTGTTCTTTTCTTTCTCTTTACACTTCTCTCGCACTCGTCTTGTACTCATACCGAACTCGCTTGTTCGATTCTCGACCCGGACAATATTTCTTTTATCGCTGACTCACCAATGCTTACTTTCCCTATCTCTTATCTCAATTGCTTCGTCAGCATTTAC
>JBBPTD010000506.1:0-24006 GCA_038093895.1 Boletus aff. mottiae
TCAAACCCCTTGTTTCGGAACTTCTGGGAACCGGTATGACTCTGAATAAATCAAATTTAGCACTGGAATATTCTGTTAATAGCAACATACCTGGGTATATTTATCCCAGACGTCCTCAGTCTCTATCATAACACTTGCTCCATCTACCTCACTAAAAGAAAATCCAGATGCATTCATTTTGAGGTCACGAACAACCTCCAAGTCTGCCTTGAGCTAGATATTCAATCAATACATATGTAGTATGGGGAGAGAAGAATAGGACAAACATGGCCAAACTTTTGTTTGCACGCATCAGCACTCTTGGCCCCTTCACCTGCTGGCAAGGGGTATTTGTTTCGCAGGTGTTCAGCTAATTGATTCCATGTTTGTGCCTTGAAGTCACCATCACCCATCTCAGCCAGCTTTTTGGTAAGAAAATTGAGCATCTCCTGGACGTCTGCAGGGCGCCAAACAGCCTTTGGCTTGTGATGTTTAGTTGAGGAAATCCACAGGGTTTATCACCCCACGAGAGCGCAATGACATAGCAGACGATCCAGAGGAATTTGAATGTCCCATGATGGTACAACAGAGGGGTGGACAACAACTGCGCAGTGCCCATTGTAACTGCATGTATTCCCCTAGTATGATGGGTCATTGAAGATCCGGTGAATCCAATGAATCTGGTGAATCTGGTGAATCCCGGCTACTCTCAAAGTCACATGTTTCAAAATTCAAATTTGAGTGAGCGAGAAACTTGGAGTCTGAACAGACTCTAATATTACAAAAGGTCTGGTGGAATCCCAACACAGGCGATGAACAGCTCATTCACAATGAACTCTACACAACCAATGCATGGAAAGAAGCACAAGATGAAATCCTCAAGCAAAAGCGATCCAATGGCTGCAAACTCGAAAGGGTCATTGCTGGACTGATGATGTGGTCAGACTCAACCCACCTGGCACAATTTGGCCATGCGAGTGCATGGCCGATCTACATGTTCTTTGGAAATCTATCCAAATATGCCTGTCAGACACCTGACAGTGGAGCTTGCCATCTGATCGCTTTCATTCCATCAGTGAGTGTCTGTGTTTAGTTGTATTCTCCCTCATGCTCAAGTATGCTGCTACTACCAGCTACCCCAGTCAATTCATACCGTCATATCCAACTTAATGAACCACAAAAACAATGCTGATCTACTCATGCACTGCAAAAGGGAGCTCATCCATGCCGTATGGGGAATCCTATTGGATGATGACTTTGTTGAGGCATATAAAAATGGTATAGTCATCAAGTGCTTTGATGGTGTCATCAGGCAAGTTTATCCATGGATATTCTTGTACTCTGCGGATTACCCAGAAAAGTAAGTCATCTTTGTAGGATCTCTTCCTTGCCAAGTAATCAGAATGGTAGGATACTTCTTGCAACAATCCGTGATAAAGGACTATGTGCATGCCCAAGATGCTTGTTACCTAAGGCGACCTTCTACTGACTTGGCTTTCAGAGCGACCTCTCCTCCAGATTGACGCAGGCTCAAGGACATTTTTGCCAGTCTGTGCATACTGCTCGGAAGGCCATATATGATTGGTAAGACATTGAAGAGTGCCATCGTCAAGTATATCCTGAAGCCCACATCGCTTGTCCCCATGCTGGCAAGTCCACACGATTCATGACACAGGGCCTGGCATGCTGACGGCCTCATGTGTGGATTAGAATGCATTCACTGAATGACTCTTGCCACTTGGGTTTTCCATTTATCCGACTCTGGTCATAGACCTATTGCATGAATTTGAATTGGGAGTGCTGAAGAACATTCTCAAACACCTGCTCCGCATTATCTATGCCTCAGCACCAGGACACATCAATGTTTTTAACCATAGGTAAGCAGCATCCAGTCATTTCAAGGAAGCTGGTTGAGACTATGACTCGGATAGATTTGCTTTAGTCCCTCCATTCAGAAAAGCCATTCATCAGTTTTCCGATAATGTGGCAGATACTAGCCAGTGGCCTGCCTGGTACTTTGAGGATGTCCTGCAGGTAAGAAAGTCCAGACTCAGAGGCTTACAAGTAATGCATCGGGCTTGCTCTGCTAACATTGTTTCCACAGTGTGCCATGCCCATCTTTGAGGGCTTACTACCCCCTAAGCATGACAAGATCATACAAACTCTACTGTTTCATCTTGCTGAATGGCATGCATTGGTGAAACTGAGGCTTCACACTGACGACACCCTTGTGCTACTTGATCAGGCCCTACAGCAGCTCACTGCCCAAGTCCGCCAGTTTCAAAGAGTTACTTGCCCTTCCTTCGAAACAAAGGAACTTCCTGGAGAGTCTGCTCAATGACAGAGAAGTTGTTGAGATTCAGATGGGCCATCATCGAAAGCCATCGAGAAGCTTGCCGCTTCCCAAGGCACTCAATCTTAACACCTACAAATTTCATGCACTGGGTGACTACACTCTGATGATCAAGACGTTCGGCACTACTGATTCCTACACAACTCAGGTGGTATGTTACTGACTCTCTTGTATTGTGAGGAAATGTTGAGCACATATGTACCTTAGGGGGAACGAGCGCACAGAACAATTAAACAGTATTATGCTAGTATGAATAAGAAGGGGATTGAGGTGCAATTTGGGAAACACGAAAGGTGACAAATGCTCCTCAGGTGACAACATGAGTCATTCCTGCTGCTGGTTGGGGACGACACAGTGGACTTACTCCCATGCTCTCACCACTTCATGGCCTACAAACAGAGATGAGACAACGTCTTCAGCCTCCCAGACCTCCTTCACATGAATCAAAATAACCCTGTGGTGAAGGTACAGTCCACTTATGCTCTGTGAATGCTGTAAGCTGACAATGCCCACTGGGTAAGCCGCACTTTGTATGATCATTAAAAGACCATTTACTGTCAAGAATACTTGAACTGGACTACAATGGTGACAAGCATACATTTACTCCTGAGGAATGAAATGCCATCCAACTCACAAATGTCGAGAAGGTTGTCTGATCAAGGGTGCTACACATAAATTACCCAACTTATGACATCCATGAGGCCCAGGATACAGTCTGAATGTCATGAAGGGATGCGATCATGACAATATCAAGGGATGACAAGCATCCGTTCTGGTATGCTCACATACTCATGGCATTCCATATCATGCTATGCTTTAGCCCAGAGGGCTCAAGCCCCTCTGAGAAATGCATGGAGGTACTGTGGGTTTGCTGGCTTGGTGTTGATCAGGACCACAGGTGGGGATTCAAAGAGGGCTGTCTTCCCAAGGTGGGATTTGTCCCAGACAAACCTGACCATATCTGTTACGACTTGTTCTTTTCTCTCTTCACTTCCCTTTACAACTTACACATGTACTCTTATTGAACCAGATGGTTCTACTCTCAATGTGGACACTATTTCTTTTAGTTGCTGACACACTCACACTTACTCTTCTTATCTCTTATCTCACTTGCTTCATCAGCAATCACTTTCTCCATCTTCCGCTCCATTCTTTCACTTTCCATGACCTGCCCTAGTTATGCCTGCCCTTAGTCTTGTAATCAGGTATATAAGCCCACTATACCTATCTTTGTACCTTAGCTTAGATCTCCTCGATTATCACCTTGGAATCTATTTCCTTGTCTCAAGCTCCTTCTGGCTATTGACCAGTCGCTCTGAACCTTGGAACCTTGAACCATAGTGTTCCCTTGTGGAATGTCTTCCTTGGACTTCGTGCTACCATTAAGTGCATGCTATCTCTTTGAACCTTTGACTTAGTCTTTCGAGGCTACACTCGTCCCTACCCGGGCCAAGCATAACAATATCCCTTTCAGGTTCCTAGATCCATCCTTGGTGCTTCATGCATGCCACTTAATTCCCACATTCTGTGATGGTTGTACACATGAGCTGCTGGCACCTGGACCCTCACTAGCCAGGCTCCCTGGCGAAGATGATGATTGGGCAGCATTCTACGTTAATATGTAAGGCTATGGTTGATTCACCTGGATATCTACTCATAGCTTGCTGGTACAGTTTCGCTGACCATGACATGTTTTCAAGGTTTGCAGGAATAGGAATTGGTCATTCTATGGGGAGAGACACACCTGATCTAGTCATAGAGGATAATGATGGTGGCATCGATGATGATGACGATGACGATGACGATATGGAGATACAAACTGGTGAATTGCATGAGGGCCATGATGCAAGTGTTGAGGAGGCCAATAATGACGAAGGGGGTAATGATGGTGACAATGACAATGACAATGGTAATGATGATGATGATGATGACAGTGACAACAACAATGACAACAACAACAACAATGACAATGATGACCTTGGAAGTGAGGGTGATGATGTTGAAGATGAAGATGAAGAGGGAAGTGAGGGCAAGGAGGGAGACATATAAGGTCTAATCATTTGTCTTGGGTAATCATGTCTCCTACTTACATTGCAAAGTGCCCTTGCAGATCTTTTCCACACCACCAACCCATCTGAGTGCTACAGTGCACACATACATTCATGCTGAGCCGGTGCCCTCACCTTTGCCACTTCTTGTGCACACCATCCCTTGACCCAGAACAAGAGTCTGATGCAGGTTATTGGAGGCAGTTCCGCTCATTCGACTTGGCATGGGTTCATGGGTTCATATCCACTACCATCTAACGAACTAACCTCTCACTCTCTTCATTTCACATTGAGCATCATATATCAGCATGTAAAATGGTGTAAATAGTGTCCATGCATACAAACTTTTTTCATTGACATATATTTAGAGAAGCAGTTTTGGTGAGGCAGCAACATTATAAGTTGACTGGTATATTCCTGATCTTGTGTCGAACCTGAACTTATATCTATTAGTAACATTGGTATGAGCTTGTACAGTTTATGACTAAGGTACATGTTACACAAGTTAACTCATGCAAATAATCATCAGGTGAAAGGGTGAGATTTGCCAGATATGACAGGACAACACAACCTGGGAAGTAATATCACAGTTTGCATGGTCACCGCACCTGCATCAAAGTTGGGGAAGTTGACAAATGCTTACAAACCCCTTATGGCTCAGGTACCCTTGGTCAATGTCTACAATGCAGATACACCATTTATACATGGTTTATATGATATATATTTAGCTGCATATCATTTTACCAATGGCCCAATAATCTCCTTGCTTATAAAAGGTTTATATAAGTTTATATATCCATGGCAACATATATCAAGTTAATTTACATGGCACAATTAATATCAAGCTTTTGTGCTCCAAGTGATGCAACTGATATAATGTTTTCCTGAGAAATTTGTCATTCTGGAACCAAATGAATTTTTCTATTGTCAGGTTGTTGGCAAGCAAGTGAAGGTAACAACAAAGTATATATCCATACCTTACATATCAGTTATCGTGACAGAATTGTTGTGCCATGAGCATGCCGGAGAAGCTTGTTCCACATGCCATCTTATCAGTGCCACACAGAGATAACTTCCAAAAAAGGAATGATAGAAGAGCGCCGAAAGACAAAAGAAACATGCACCAAACAAAGGATGGAATGGAAAAACACAGAAAAGGATCAACTGGAGAGAGACTGGACCCGGCAGGAGGAGTACAGGAGAGAGTTGGCAGTTTGGGAGGCTGAAAGGGACCTGGCGAAATGAGAGAACACACAGACTCAATGGAAATGACCAGTTTTGACTGGAATCAAGCCTGCACCACAGAAAGAGAGCAGGAAAAGTCAAGCCACTGCTGGTGGGAGTGGGGATGAGAGCAGCGAGAATGCATCTGATGGTGTGTCAGGCAGGTGAAGATGACAGGAGTGCAGCGGAGGATCAATGACCAATAACGAGGAGATTGTCGGCTATGCAGAAACATACGTAACCATGATGCTGATATGCCTATTTGGGCCTGGCGCAGACAGTGGTGAGGGTGCGATAGTAGCTCAAACTCACACTTCACAATTACAACCCCACAACCTTCTTGATGTACTCAATTTTTTTGGTAGACAATGTTTAGATATATACAACAGATATCACCACTTCTGATCCGCCATAAGTATTGTAGTTGTGACGTGTGACCTCAAACAAATCCGGTGGCGCAAACAGCGCCGGTGGATGACTGTATCACCTGCCACCAAGTTACGGAGATCCGAGTTATGAATACCTCGAGGCCACCTCGCTGCAACTTCTACCACGCTTTTCACTTCTCAATCTCAGGATGGCGTTGGTCGAGATCTGTCATACCTTGCCAGCACTATTCCAATCTCCGAAAACCCCCATCGTGGAAGTACGCCGCCAACCCACGAGGTATGCGGCAGGGAGTAAGCTGTCGCCCTGATCTCTGCCCTGGAACCATGCCGTTAAATAGCCACCCACTGGCGGACGAAGGAACGGCTCATCGCGGGACCTTCAATACAAGGTAGATTCGCCACTTAGGCACATGCTTCGACCTCAATCCCCACTCCTATTAGCATCGAGTGTACTAGTCGACAAAGCCTCAACGCAGAAAGATGCGGAAGGTTAATAATGTTACTGTTACCCACTACGCCCTCAGAAAATAGCAGTTCAATCCTTCCCACCAGCTTCTCTCCGGGAACAAATTGAAGGGAAATGAGAGAGAAAAACCAGGCAAAGCACACCCCTCGAACGATCGAGGACATTCTCAGGAAACCGGTGAAACATTCGTGACCGTGTCCTCTACCAACGCAGAGCACCAAATTCAGGATGATAGGGCGCGCCATCAGGCATCCCAAGGACCTCCGCAGGTAGGCAAAGAACTCCTTGCGATCACGCACCCTCCGACACAGACTGACGGAGGGCAACAATCCAAGACAGATACAAAGCACACCGAGACGAGTCAAGGACTACCACCGACTTCTGGAAAACCTCCTGTCTCGGTGGACCCGCTTCGCGCTCGCGCAGAGAAAACATCTCAGAGAACGCCACACCGTCCAATCCAAGGATCTCCGCAGGTGAGTGAAGAACTCCTTGCGGTTGTGCACCCTCCGACACAGGCTGACGAAAGACAACAATCCCAGTCAGACACAAAGCACACCGAGACGGGTCAAGCATTAGCTCAGGCTTCCAGAAAACCCCTTGTTCCGGCGGAGTCGCTTCACATCAACATAGAGCAACGATCTCGGACAGCGCCACGCCGTCCGACAAACCAAGAGTCTCCGCAAGTAAGCGAAGGATTCCTTGCGATGACGTACCCTCCGCCCGAGACTGACGCAGGATACCAATTCCAGACAGTCACAAATCATACCGAGACAGCTCAGGGATTACCTCAGGCTTCCGGAAAACCTGTGACGGTGGACTCCTCGCTTCACACTAGCACAGAACAAAAATCCCAGACAGATAAGGCACTCCCTCAGGCAATCCAAGGATCTCCCCAGGTAGGCGAACAACTCTTTGTGACGGTGCACTTTTATCCCCGACTAACGCAGGACAACAATTTAGACAGACATTGAGCACACCGAGACGATTCCAGGGTCTCAGGTATCGGAAGAACCCTTTGCGATGGTGAACACAGAAGACCTGGAACCAGACGATATCGTGATAGCGTATGTGATATTACTCTTGACGGTGAAATGTCCAGCTCAAGATCCACAAGGGTCATGGGTCCGACAGGCTCTGGCAAGAGTACGGTGAGACAAGTAGCAAGAAGCGGGATTCATTCACTCATATTCATTCAGTTCGTACGTCTTGCAAGTGGACACGACACTCAGGGAATAGGCCATGAGTTGACATCGTGTACAAACGATGTCCTTGCTATCAGATTCCGGGACCAGGGGAATGGCAGACACGTAGTTCTAGTGGACACACCGGGATTCGACGACACGTTCAAATCCGATGTTGAAATATTGAACATGATTTCCGATTGGCTCAACTCGAGGTAGTACATGATGTTTACCGGTTCGCGCTTCTCACCCCTGCCCCCCGTTCTCACAGTTACAGGAACGAGAAACTTCTGTCTGGGATTTTGTATCTGCGTCGGATAACGGACAATCGCATGGCCGGCACACCGCTGAAGAATCTCCGAGTATTCCGCAAGTTGTGCGGAAACGATGCTCTAGATAAAGTATACCTCACTACAACGATGTGGGACGAAATTGAACCGTCTATGGGCGAGAGGAGGCTGGGGGAACTCAAGACGGAATACTGGGATTCAATGATTTTGCAAGGAGCCCAGATATTTCGCTATAGGAGCGACGATGACTCCGCGATGAAGCTTGTTCAACAGATCGTTCTCCAGGAGGCCGCTCGCAAGCCGGTGCTACTCCAACAAGAAATGGCTGATCTGCACAAGGAGCTCAAAGAAACGGAAGCTGGGCAGGAGTTGTATACTCACCTCGAGGCTTTGGTCGAGAGACAAATGGTTCTCCTAAAGCGGATCAGCAGGGAGAAGAAGGCGGCTTCGGATGCGAGCGTATTGGAGAACCTTGAGAAGGAATACGATGGGTTGCGGGAGGAAATAGACGGGAAGTTGCGCCAAATGCAGGAGCTAAAATTGTCGCGAATGAAGAATCTTCTCCGGAAAATGAAGGTGAGCTGTCTGGTCCCCCCGCGACCCTGATGCTCATCTGACGGCCGCACCAGGGCTATCTCACTTTGACTTGAATCGGTAGTATCCTCTTTATATCCTTCAACTCTGCTTATGCCTATAACACGCAGCCTCGGCAATGGATCCGCCGTCGGTCCTTGGGAGGCTTATGGGTATCTAATCGAAGCCTACCCAGTTGGGCAATGCACGGAGACAATGATCACGCTTTCGCTGTACGATCCTTTGTTCCGCAATCACATTATTAGTCGTTTGAAACTTGTCACGATTCAACTGACAAGTGCAAGGAAAACGCTTGAAAGTTACCTCCAGCGAAAAAGTCACCGTAGTCCGTGTAATCCGTCTCTTCCCGTGCTCAGTACGATGACCATTTCTCGTGGGCCACACTAAAGCTCCACATGCATTCATGGGTAAATGAGGACACGTCAAGTCGTAGAGTACACGTAATCTAATGCCATACCCGGAGGTCGTACGGTTGCCAGTGGTTCTTCGCAGGTTGGGAATCTTCAAGTCACTGAGAATACGGCTGACGCAGCAGACTACCCTAGAATGACTTGGTTTTTTCATGTTAGAGATCGTGCAGTATACATGCATGCGAAACACATGACGCACAATAAGCTTGTCTTGCTTCGAGTTCAAGTGGTAGTCACCTGCGTGTCCGTCCCCCAAACAACATCTTCGAACCAGGATATCGAGAGAAAGATAACAATCATCTACAAGCACCTCGGTCTTTGCAATCTGACACCCCATAGTAGCGACCTCCTTGTCGATACGACAGACGAAGCGTCAAGTGATCGATGAGCATCCAACGACACAAAATATCAGAACGCAATTCACCTTCATTTTCCTCCGTGGGGAAAGAAACGGAGAAAGTACTCCACCCATGACGAACTGTGTTTCTGTTTTTGGCGCAGTTTATCGTCTACTTGAACCGCCAAATCATCATATTTCTTCTGAAGGTCCTCCAACACACTCGCGTCCGAAGCCGCCTTCCTCGCCTTGTCAATCTTGTTTAAGAGTTAAATTTGCCCCTCGACGAGCATTTCAAGCTGATAATACAGCTCCTTCCTAGATTCGATTTCTTTGAGCTCCTGCAGATCGGTCATTTGTCTTTGATGTACTACCCCCTTGCGAGCGGCCTCCTGGCTAACGATTTGTTGAATAATTTTCTTCGCTGAGTATTCGTCGTTCTGGCAGCGGACAACCTGCGCTCCTTGCATAACCATTGACCGCCAGTATTCCGTCTCGAGCTCCTCTAACCTCCTCTCACCAGTGGACTGGTCCACTTCGTCCCACATTGTCGTAGTCAGGTATACTTTGTCTAGAGCATCTTTTCCGCACAACTTCCGGAACACTCGGAGGTTCTTCAGCGGTGTACCGGCCATGCGGTTGTCCGTTATCCGGTGCAGATACAAAATCCCAGACAAACGTAACCCTTTCTTGTAACTGCGAGAACGAAGGCAGAAAGTGAGAGACGCAAGCCAGTACACACGATGCATTACCTTGAGTTGAGCCAATCGGAGATCATGTTCAAGATATCAAGATCGGACTTGAACGCGTCACCGTCAAATCCAGGGGTATCCACTAGAACTACGTTTCGGCCACTCTCCTGGTCCCGGAATCGGATAGCAAGGATATCGTTTGTAAACGATGTCAAAGTATGAGTTATTCTATGAACGTCATGTCCACTCGCAAGTCGTACGAACTGAGGGAATGTAAGTGAACAGAGTCCGCCACTGGTGATTTGTCTCACCGTGCTCTTGCCAGAGCCTGTTGGACCTATGACACTTGAGGACGATGAGTCAGACATTTCACCGTTGAAGATTATATCACGTACACAATCACGATATCGTCTGGTTCCATGTCTTCTATGTTCACCATCGCATGTTCTTCCGAAATCTGGGGTTTTGGAGTCGTCTCGGGGCACACGTTGGGGTGAGAGTAGTCCATTGTCACAGAAGGTCCTTCGGCTAGCCCAGGTCGTCGAGCTATTTCAGAGGGCTCAGTGACTGGCTCAGGTTATTGTCCTGCGCTGGTGTTGGGAGGCAAGTGCACCAGAGGTCCTTGAACTGTAACTGCCTGAGATTGTTTGCTCTGCGTTGAAGTGGAGCAGGAAGGACACCATCAAAGAAGACTCTTCGCCTGAAAAGGTCCTCAAGCCGTTTGCCTGGCTGTTCTTGTCCTGCGTTGATCTGGGGCAGAGGATGCACCGGAATGTTTCCAAGATAGAACCGACAGTCGGACTAGGGTTACTTTCTATTGCACACCTCGTGGGCTGGCGGCGTAATGATGGAAGTTTTCGGAAATTGGCGCGACTCCGTACCTTTTTCCTTGGCACTGGCAAGTCGCCTCAAGTTTCAACGGTTTACTCTTTCCGTTTGAATCATAAACACGTATGAAATGATAACCGATATTCTGCCAGTGGTGGTTACCAAAACGGTGACCCGGGATTGCCAGACGTGCACAACTGGACTCGGACCCACTGCTCAGAGGGGTGACCGTATAATCTTCTGCCACACCTCCTCTCCGACTTTTTACTACTAGGACACATGTACGGTTGACACGGCCCTCGTCAATATTCAGACAGCATGGGGTTGATAAGTTGGATAAAGGACCGCCGTGGTCTGACATTCCACCTGAGTAAATCACAAGTATCTATTCAGCGACACCTGAACACTTTCGCCTACACCCTTCCGAAGGATTCCGCTTCTCTTCCCCCAGAGGATGCATGCCGTTTCCAGCTACGCAGAGAAACGTTCGAGGCGCAGCTAGTAGGCGAACTGCGCCCGAGCCTCGAGCAACTGAAACGGGTCGCTTCGGCTTCCAATTCACCCTTTTCCGATACGACGATTCTGAAATGGCTTGGGAAGCTGTAGTGGCATTCTTGATGTGACCGGCAGTGTTGGCTTACGGCATAAATAAAATATAAATATAAATATAAATAAAAAAACATAAAAAAACCAATGCCATTTGGGACCTGGAATGTACGCTAGTTTAGCCTTGATTCGGAGCACGTCGTAGAACCATTCATATTGTCGATACGCCGGCCACCAATTTGGAGAATTCAGGCGAGAATTAAAAAAGTGAGGACCGTCAGCAAGCACGGGTCTTGCGAAGTTGCCTGCAAGATGCCATGATGCAATAAATATAATAGTCGATCGAGGGTGGAAGATGCCATCCAAGCCCTAAGACCCACCACCTCCGCGGGGAATACCAACGAGGGCAAGGTCCAGCTGTGACGTAACTTATCTGTTCCTCATCGTTATCGATGTGGCAAGCCAGGCATACACAGGCATGTGGTGTGCCGCATCTGGGTCGCCGACTCACCCTTAACCTAGCACAGCCTGATTCGAAGATTTGAATCAACCGATCTATCACGCTGCCAGCAAGCAAGTTGACCAACACAGGTCAAACTACTGGTCACATTCGAATCCCATTACCTGACACGAACCACAGCAGGTAATTTAGGATACACTACCCTACGTGCACCGCTGACAGTGATATTGACTCGATTTTCCCCGCCTTCGCTCTCGCTCAAGTACCCTCTGTACAGCGATTTTCATCCTCAGATACCCTTTCAGACCACATAGATGATACACGACTTGACTCAATTGCTTGCGGGTTGGTGGAACAAATTCAAGCAAGGCTCGTCCGTACCCGCACCATCGATATCGAAGAATGACATCGTAGTATTGTATGTTTAAAAGTCCTATGGCTTCCGTCTATCCCTCACGACGTGTTATCCAACAGCGTAATGGGCCCTACAGGATCTGGGAAAAGCTGGGTGTGTGCACGGGCTCATTCCCTGCGCCAGCTGCCAGTTTCGTCTCACCTCCATCTCAGTTCATTAAGGAAGCAACAAGAGCCGAATCGGTCAAGAGCAGCAGAGGTTACCACCCCTTCACTACCAAGGTTCAAGCGATTCGGTGCGAACTGACTGATGAAGCAAAGGCAAAGGCGGACCCGCAAAAAGAGAGGGTAGAGAGCATTGTATTCGTTGACACTCCTTCTTTCCTCACCGCGTGTGATGATATCGACGCGCAAAAGGAGATCACGACATGGATCGACCAGATAGGGTAAGACTTTCTACACTTCCTTCGCTCTGATGTGAAGCCAACGGGTCCCTTAGACACCAGCCCCGGTATTTGGGAATAATTTACATGCATCGAATCGAGACCGACCCTGCGATTGAACCTATCGAAAACCACCTAAAGGAATTCGCCACCATTCTTCGGTTCGGTGACGGCTATCAGCCGCTGCGGTTACACGTCGTCGTAAGCTATGACAGGACCTCCGGAAGCATTTCCGACTCCAAGATAAAGAAGCATGAAGACAGTCTTCGTACCCGGATGCTCTCTCTGCCCAAATCCAGGTGGCAACCTTCGATGCACCAGGTTCATTTTCAGGGAGAACCCGAGGTAGCGTGGAGGGCTGTAGAGGAGCTCATCGAATCTGACAGAACGGAGCGCGGTAGCTTGTGACACTCAGTAGTCTTCCCAAATCATGGAATCATTCTCACTGGCTACTTGTATGGTTTTTGGGAATGAGACTTCGTGCTGATAGAATGTCGTCGAGTACAAAATAGTATTACTGTACGGTCCGAAATAGGGTGTGAAATATCATATCGGATCAAGCTGACCTCGTCCTGCCAGTGGGGACCAGTACCTGGCGTTTCGAAGGCATTGACCCTTCACGACCCTGGAAGTAATCTAGGGCTTGTGGAAGCGGACGGTGGGGAGGGGCCAGAGAGAGAGAGCCCACGCCGTAGCGATGGAGGTGGTGAACCTAAGCAAACCTGCTGCTACGCGAGGGGAGTACTTATTCTGCAAACCCGTAACACACGTGACATTGGGCGATAAAGCGTAGTAGATACGTATGTCCTGCAACAGTCCATTGCCCTGAGTACAGTAATTATCAGAGACTCTCCACCGTAACCGATAATGCTGCTGTCCAGAGACCACTTCCGCGCAGATCCAAACGATTTTATCATTGCGTATGTTTGTCATCCAGGTGACATCGCCATAACTGAAGCGGTTCTGAACAGTGTTATGGGCCCCACGGGATCCGGGAAGACTAATGTGAGTGGAGTTGCAGTATTCTTGATGTCGCATTCTGAGGTAGTAGAGAATTGTCAGTTCATCAACAAGCTCACCGGGAATGCAGAGCAGCACATAGCGTGTAACCTCAAGTCCGACACCCAGCATGTTATTCCTTACCCTATCTTCCATTACGGTCTGCGTCTTGTGTTGGTCGACACACCGGGCTTCGACGATACCTATCGGCAAGATGCCGAGATTCTGAGGGTAGTTGCCGACTGGCTCATACGGAAGTATGTCATATTCTTAACATTTCTAATCCCCTCTTCCAATCATTTATAGGTATCCAGATGGCACCACCCTTAAAATTTCTGGGATAATTTATCTTCACAGGATCACCGACAATCGTATGTCTGGTTCTGCATACAAGAATCTCCAGATGTTTGGTCGACTTTGTGGCCTTGGACCCCTACGCCGAACACGTCTAGTCACGACTATGTGGGACAATGCGAAAGACAGGGTAGCGGCTCAAAATAGGGAGGACCAGCTCACGGGAAATTTTTGGCGGCAACTTATAGATGAAGGTGCTATTGCAAGACAGTTCTACAACTCATCCCTTTCTGCATGGGGCATTGTGGATGACCTTCTATGTATGGGAACAGATGGTGACGAGCTGCTCCTGCAAGAAGAGCTTGTCGAGCATCAGAAACGTTTAAATGAGACGGAGGCAGGCACATTTCTATATACTCAGCTCCAGAGGCTGCTTGCGGAGCAGAGGGAGATGCTCAACAAGCTTTCAGAGGCGGCAAAACTTCTGAGGGATCCAGCCCCGCAGGAGGAGTACGGCAAAATCGATGCACAGCTGCAGAAAACTTTCGAGAAGATGAAAGAGATGAAGATCCCGCTCTCCAGGCGTATTATTCTATGGTTGTTTGGAAGGAAATCCCGCGTAGTAAGTCCAATGCGTGGTCCTGCTATCACGGAGAACTGATCGAATGTCGCATATTATAGCAAGCTGTCAAGCTGGATCAACTACCAGTTTAATCCTTAATTAAGGCCTCATGTTTACTGCTCTGCATCATAGTTGTACATAACTTCTCACTGTAGTGACGTTTTGTCCCCTTCACATACCCGTGGTTCCCGTGATCGTTTATGTTGCCATCAACATCTCCCTTTGCTTACCTCCTGCCCGTAGTGCGTACACTTTGCACTACGCATACTACTTATCCTTTTGTGATTTATACACAACTTGTAAATTTCTCGGATTAAACACGCTCGTGTGCACTGCCATTCGGGTACAGACTTTGTCCTTCTCTCGTCGGTTCCTATGCATCTCAGCAGATGTAAACGTAGTTGTTCCGGCCTTCGCTGGAGGCGGAGATTGCGGGCGTTGATGTTGGTCAGACCACTAAGTACTTCGCATACACTCATGACTAGAATTTCATCGTCTACTGTACCCTTGTCATCCCCACGCCTCCTCGCCATATGCCTATATCGTCCGCCTCGTCCGCCTCATCACCCGTTCGCGTGCAAATGTGAATGTGACCACATTCATACCCTCATGTTCCCATTTGCACGCCGACTCGCCCTCACATGGAGCACTTGTGCGAACGCATATCGCCCCCATGCTCACTTATCCTATATAATCAACAATAATACCTCTACGAATACAGGCCGATCACTGTTGGTGCTCTCCCACTTGTGGTCCGTGGAGAAGTTGAGGGACACGATGCATACATGAACGTGTACGGCGGTGTAATGGCGGTGGTGATGGCGTGCGATAGGCGACGAATGGATGGGACTCATGGGAGGGCGCACACGACAGCGGCGTATACAAATTCCTGGACCCGTAAAGGGTTCAAGTTTGTCGACGCGCGTTTCCGTGGGAGTTTCGTTTCATCTGTTGCTTTTTCCCGGCAATTTTCGTGGTCCCTAGCTTTTCGCCCACGCCCCTGGCTCCTAACCTGCACCAATGCTTTGAGTTCTCGCCCTCTCCTTTCTCTCGAGTTTCTGTCTCCTATCTATTTCGTAGACGGGTTGTTCAACTATCGTACTTGATGGCTTGCGGGTCCAGGGGTGCCCGGAGGGCCGTGGTATTTGACATGAGTAAGGAGGGCACGTCGAGTGAAATGACCAGTTACCAAACCGGGATCGCAGTGATTGTGGAGGTACGACGTAAGGAAATCCCGTGTTCCGTGTTCTGCATCGCATTTCCCTGATGCTCTCCCCCAGTCATCAGTGTCTGTGGAATTTGACGTCACGCTTTCTCGTACTGCTGCGTCATCGCTTAGCTAGGTTTCTTGACTGCAGAATACAGTGTCTGTCACTCAAGGGCGCAATGTCCGAGTGGCGTGAAGAGCTTTAATGTGCCTCAATTGCTTGTCAATATTGAACACCTCACGGCCCAACATCGGGGTAGGGGATAGTAACACCAGAGGATGAAATCCTCGCCTCGAACAGCGAGGAAAAGAATAGAAAATTTGCTGTCAAGGAAATCTGCCTAGTAGGGTGTTGTTAGCGACGCAACGGGAGTTCGACGGAAATTGGTGTACGCAGTGGTAGACCACGCAATGACTCGCCCCTGTGAAAACGTCTTCACTATATTGAGTGTACAACCACTTGCTTTGGGTACGCCCATAGCGGGTCTTGCCATAGATGTGGTCCTTCCCTCCCTATTTCATATTGGCATCGCTCCAAGATTGTATGCCGTTATTTCTTAGTTACTGTGCTCCGGCGTATCGCAAGATTCTCTTTAACTTGGACCTTGTTTTGCATATATGTATAAGCGTGGGGGAGACCCAGAGCCCTATTCTCTTCCTATACCCCTAGCTTTCCAACCGTCTACAGGCAGACACTACACTTCTCAAACCTTGTTACGACTTCGACAACATGGGGTTACTGTGTTGGATAATGCGTCTCCTCGTTCCGACATTCCAGTTTCGTGACGATGACGTAGTAGTATTGTATGATTTTTAAAAGTACTACATTGGCACTGTACTGACTTGGTCTGTTATCCAGCGTGGTGGGCCCTTCAGGAAGTGGAAAGAGTATGGTACGACGTTCCTCTTCACACTACGACCGAACTCTAATGCACTGGTAGTTTGTAGAACAAGTGACGAAAAGCAACCTCGTCAAAGTCGGCGCAAAGCTTCGACCCTGCACGGCAACAGTACAAGCAATTAGATGCGAGCTTACTGAAGGAGCGAAGGCTGCTTTGGGGGTGACGATGCAGGAGAGTGTTGTATTCGTAGACACGCCTTCCTTTCACAGTTTCCAAAGCGATAAAGCGGCACTGGCAGCGGAGGAGATGAGGAGTTGGCTGAACAACTCAAAGTAAGATTTTCTTGATGTACTCCGAGCGTCTTGAAAAACCAACATTCCGTCTTTTCAGATTCAACACATTCAAGTCTACGTCTACTTTTGTCGGGATCGTTTACATGCATAGAGTTGAGACAGACCCTCGTTACGAACCCATTCAACCGCACCTGGATGCTTTTGCCCATACTTTTCCGTCGGATTTCTTCTCTCAGCCCCGGCGATTACATGCCGTCCTCAGCTACGAGGGAACAGTTTCCGAAGGTACCGTCGGTCTTCGCAGGGAAATGCTCGAGGCGCAGCTGCGTGCATTGCGTCCGAGCCACTGGCTCGGGAAGCAACTGAAATGGGTATTTTCCTTGCATGAAAAACTTTTCCGATTCGGTGACGCTGAAACAGCTTGGCAAGCTGTTGTAGCACTTTTCGTCTCACTTAGCCCTAACCAAAGTAACCAGCAGGATTGACTGACGGTGCTACTGCTAATGAGGATCTGGAGTACACGTCAAATAGACTCTATTTACTAGAGGACGAGGACCGCACATCGCACACCGCACACTGTATCACCGAGTATGAGGTTTTGTTACGGTGTTCGCGCCTGAGTAACTTTGCTATCTACCTCCAATTCGGCACAGCATAAAATACACAACATTTTTGTTGTTCACACAATGTTCTACCTTACATTAGTTTTTGTACTACACCTGTGTCTACGAAATTGACGTTGAATGAAAATAACACTGTAGTTCTTGAGATCGTCACTCGACGGTTTCAAACACGTCTGCCCAACAGCTTGTCGCGCGTCGAGGGACGCGTCGCTGGCGATGGCGGGCCGTCGAGGACAGCGAGCTTCCACCAGGGACCTAGAGTATGAGGCCTTGAGGCCTGGGGCCTGGATGGAGCTTGCTGTCAAGCAATTCCGTGATGTTCCATAACATGCCTCACCTTCCGTATCACCACTTACCCCCACCTTAATTATCCTATTCGAACATAGCTCGGGCAGATGCCCTTTACTTAATTAGATGCAATACACATATACGTCGCCTGTAGTACTCGTAGCTGAATCAATTGGGGATAGCATGCAATCACCATTCAGCACCATTCAATGTTTGGGCCCCTGGCCTAAACTCATAATCTTCGAGATTCTAGTAGCCATGTCCAAGATCTTGGTGGAGGACCCAGCTGCTCTTCGTGCATGATTCGGGTGAGGATATTCATCGCGTACACTGCTCTTATCAAAGGCTTCTGCAACTCTACTACATAGCATAAAGTACAATCATCTTGAACCCCTGGGCTTGATTTCGCTAAGTGTGTGAATCAGAGAACTGATTTCTGACACAAGCTCTCCAGCTTTGAACAGGCTACGGCCGCACAGCTGGGAGATTAAAGAAAGTGTCCCTGGTTCCTAGACTCATTGGAACGCGTCTTCGTTTTCCGGCAGCAGAGGTGTAGATGTGGGATAAGTAGAAGCACACGAAAATGGACAACCGTTGGGTGGCTGGAGTCTCCACATACTTGGGCCTCAGGAGTCAGGCCAGGGCAGGTTCGGCCCACAATATCACTAGTCATACCATCACGATATATGTGGCAATAGGGACTCATAAATAGTATATTTTCATGAATCATGGCAGTACTATGTGGAGTAACTGTACATTCCATTGGCGGCCCATACTACCGGTCACTTCGGTCAGGATTGAGTGCGAGAGAAAAGTTTCACTACGGCTTGCCAAGCTGCTTCAGAATCGCCTACTCGGAGAGAGGTGGGATGGAAGGAAGTGACCCATTTCGGTTTCCCGAAGATTGGGCGCAGTGTGCGTAGTTGCTCTTCGAACGTCTCCCTGCGTAGCTCGATCGCCTGGTCGGAGAGTACGCTGTCATAGTGGCTGAAAACGGCATGTAGCCTCTGGGGGAAAGGGACACAACTTTTCGGAAAAGTAAGGGTGAAAGCATCAAGGTGTTGCTGAACGGATTCGTATCGAGGATCAGTTTCAACTCGATGCATGTAAATGGTTCCGACAAGACTGGGAGTAGACTTGAACCTGACTCGGAATAGAGAATGTCGGTTTTTGTCATGTCGAATGCGCAAAGGAAATCTCACTTTGATTTGTTCAACCAATCATTCATCTCCTTCTCCGCCGCCTCACCGTTTCGGCCAGCCCGAGCCTGAGTACGAAAGGAAGGCGTGTCTACGAACACAATGTTCTTTGGCATCTCGGCCCCCAAAGCAGCTCTCGCTCCCTTAGTAAGTTCGCATCTAATTGCTCGCACTGTCGTCGTGCAAGGTTGAAGGCCTCTGCCAACTTTGACAAGATCTGAGCTCTCTGTCGCTTGTTCTACGAACTGCGAGTGCGTTCAGTTGAAGCTCAGCCGTAGTATGAACTTGAGAGTGTGTCGTACCTTGCTCTTTCCGCTTCCCGAAGGACCCACCGCACTGCATGACGAAACCAAGTCAGTAGGGAGCGAATATGATACCTTGCATAAGGTAGCATACAATACTACCATATCATCGTCACCTAGTTGGAATGCCAGATCACGGCGGCCCCTTATCCAATTCCACAACCCCATGCTGTCGGAACTTTGACGAGGTCCGCGCTAAGCGTACAAGTATATGCTTTCCAAAGAGTAGAAAGCCGGGGAGTAGGAGGAAGAGGTATGGTAGGAGATTGTGTGGTCACTGCGTGCCGTTCAAGTTTGCCACTGCCAGTAGCTGTGCACGTCACCCTACCCCGTCACTGTTTTGGCAAACACCAGGATCTCGATAGTGACAGATTTACGCCAAGGGGGCGGAAATTCTATTTTTCGGCAGATGCCTGGCACATGAATGCCACATGTTCCACGCCCTTGCCTCATGGTAGTCGTGCAGGCAACCTTGAGACCTGTGCTTGCTGATGTGCTTCACGTTTCTCGGCTCTGTAAATTCCCCAGCCGACGCATCATGTTCTAACTCTACATAGTGGCCCATGTACATGACCATTAGCAACTCGTAGAACTCGTAGCATGCTTTCATGCATCGTGGCCATACTATGTACATTGAGGAGCAGCATACGGCTCTCATGTCCGAATCGAGTCTAAACTAGCTGTACATTCCAAATCTCTACTGGTATAGTGGCGCAAGTGGATGCTGGAGTCACGCAGGTCAAGATTGTGAGAGAGTGAAAAGTGCTACTACAACTTTCCAAGCTGTTTCAGGATTGCCCTGTCTGAGAAGGGCAGGATGGAAGGAGGTAACCCATATCAGTTGCCCGAGGCTCGGGCGCAGTGTGCGTAGCTGCGCCTCGAATTTCTCCCTGCGTGGTTGGATCGTATCATCGGGAATTATGCCCTCGTAGCTGAAAACGGTGTGTAGCCTGAATCCTTCGCAAAAGTATGGGCGAAAGTATTCAGGTGCTGCTGAACAGGTTCGTATTGAGGGTCGGTTTCGACTCGGTGCATATATATAAATGGTCCCAACAAGACTCGGAGTAGACTTGGTTCTGAATAGGGATGCTGTCGATTTTGGTCACGTCGAATGCGCAAAGGAAATCCTACTTTGAATTTTTCAGCCAACTCTTCACGTTCTCTGCCGCTTCATCGTGTCGGCCAGCCTGAGTGGCAAAGGAAGGCGTGTCTACGAACACGATATTCCTTTGCATCGTAGTCCCCAAAGCAGCCTTCGCCCTCGAAGGCTTGTGCCAACTTTGACGAAAGCGCTCTTTGTTGCTTGTTCTACGAACTGCAAGTGCATTGCAGCTCAGCCGTTAGCATGAACTTGAGGAGAATCGTACCCTCTTTCCGCTTCCCGAAGGACCCATCACACTGGATAATGGAAGCAAGTCAGCGAAGAACAGCATGATACACTTTAAAAAGCATACAACGCTACTATATCATCGTCACCCAACTGGAACGCCAGATCATGAAAGCCCTTTATCCAATCAACATCCTATGTGAAATTTCATGAGGTTCACGTCAAGGGTCCTACTGCTTCAGGTTTCCAAGGAATACAAAGCCGGAGGGGAGCAGGAGCGGCGAGGAGGTATTGTGTGGTCACTGCCAGGTGGCAAGGGCAAACAAGGCACGTGAATTATCAGAACCACACGTTTAAACACAAAACATTTCAAAATTTCTACATAAAGTTATTTATTTGGTATGGAAAGCCATAATTTCGAGACTAGTGCCAAACTAAGCTGCGGGGATCCGAGGAGTTGGTGGCATGTCATAGGCAGCCTCATGTTTGCCTCGCGTTGAACTTCTACCACGCTGTTAGGTGCTAAGTATTACTTTTCCATCTCAAGATGGCTTTGGATCTGTCATACATTATCCCGATCTCCGAAAACCCCCATCTTGGAAGTACGCCGCCAACCCACGAGGTATGCAGCAGAGAGTAAGCTGTCGGTCCAACCTCTGTCCTGGAACCATTCCGTTCAATAGCCACCCACTGGCGGACGAAGGAACGGTTCATCGCGGGACTTTCAATACAAGGTAGCATTCACCACTTAGGCATACTTCGACTAATCCACACTCCTATTAGCATCGAGTATACTAGTCAACACAGCCTCCTGACGCAGAAAAATGTTGAAGGTCAGTACCGTTGCTGCTACTCACTATGCTAAAATGGCAGTTTAACCCCTTCTACCAGCTTCTCTCCGGAAGAAAATCGAAGGCAAATGAGAGAGAAAAACCAAGTAAAGCACATCCAGCAAACAATCGAGGACCCTCTCAGGACGCCAAAGAAACATTCGTGACTGTGCGCTCCACGCCTCGCGCAAATGCAGAGCACCAAATCCAGGAAGATAAAGCGCGCCATCAGGCATTCCAAGGACCCCAGCAGGTAAGCGAAAAACTCCCTGCGATCACCCACCCTCCGACACAGACTGACGGAGAACAACAATTTAAGATAGACACAAAGCACACCGAGACGAGTCAAGGACTACCTCGGCCTTCCGTAAAACATCATGTCTCGGTGGACTCGCTTCACACCCGCACAGAGCAACAATCTCAGAAAGTGCCACACCGTCCGACAATCCAAGGATCCCCGCAGGTAAGCGAAGAACTCTTTGCGATCACGCACCCTCCGACGCAGACTGACGGAGGACAACAATTCCAGGCAGACACAAAGCACACCGAGACGGGTCAAGGATTACCTCAGGCTTCCGGAAAACCTGTCACGGTGGACCCACTTCACACCCGGTCTGAGAGAGCACCACGCCGTCCGACAATCGAAGGATCTCCGCAAGTAAGCGAAGAACTCCTTACGATGAGTACCCTCAGCCTCAGACTGACGCAGGACAACAATTCCAGACAGATACAAATCACACTAAGACGGTTCAGGGAGTACCTCAGGCTTCCGGAAAACCTTCTGTGACAGTGAACACCCCGCTACACCCCCCCACAGAGCAAAACTCCCAGATAGACGGGGCACGCCCTCAGGCAATCCAAGGATCTCCGCAGGTAGGTGAAGGACTTCTTGCGATAATGTACCCTCCGTCCTAGACTGACGCGTGACAATGGTTCTAGGCAGAAACAGAACACACCGAGGCGGCTCAGGGATTACTTCAGGCTTCCGATAAACCTTCTGTGACGGTGGACTCCTCGCTTCATACCGGTACAGGGGGGAAATCCCAGACAAATAGGGAACACCCTCAGGCATCACGAGGATCTCCGCAGGTAGGCGAACAACTCTTTGTGACGGTGCGCTCTCATCCCAGACTAATGCTAGACAACAGTCTCAGACAAACACAGAGTACATCGAGACAACTCTAGGACCGCAAGTATCGGAAGAACCCTTTGCTGCTATGGTGGACACGAAGGACCTGGAAACAGACGATATCGTGGTAGCGTATGTGATATATTTTTCGACGGTTAAATGTCCAGCTCAATATCCTCAAGTGTCATGGGTCCAACAGGCACTGGCAAGAGCACGGTGAGAAAAATAGCATGTAGTGGAATTTGTTCACTCATATGCTTTTAGTTCGTACGCCTTGCGAGTGGATATGACATTCGAATAGGGCATGAGTTGAAATCATGTACAAAGGATATCCTTGCTATCAGATTCCGGGACAGGGAAAGTGGCCGACACATAGTTCTGGTGGATACACCGGGATTTGACGACACGTACAATTCCGACCTTGAAATCTTGAACCTGATTTCCGACTGGCTCAACTCAAGGTAATGCGTGGTGTTTACTGGTTCGCGTTTCTCACTTGTCGTCGTTCGCACAGTTACAAGGAGGATAAACTTCTGTCTGGGATTTTGTATCTGCATCGGATATCAGACAATCGCATGGCCGGTACACCACTGAAGAATCTCCGAGTATTCCAAAAGCTGTGCGGAAATGACGCTCTGGATAAAGTATACCTCACTACGACAATGTGGGACGAAGTTGTATTGTCTGAGGGCGAGAGGAGGTTGGAGGAGCTCGAGGCGGAATACTGGAAGGCTTTGATTCAGCAAGGAGCCCAGGTAGTCTGCTCCCGGAACGACAATGACTCCGCCAAGGAAATCATCCAACGTATCGTTACTCAGGAGCAGGACGCCACTCGCAAGGCGGTGCTACTTCAACAAGAAATGGCCGATCTACATAGGGAGCTCAAAGAAACCGAAGCCGGGCAGGAGTTGTATACTCACCTCGAGGCTCTCGTCGAGAGACAAATGGTTCTCCTAAAGAGGATCAGCAGGGAGAAGAAGGCGGCTTCGGATGCGAGCGTATTGGAGGACCTTGAGAAGGAATACAATGATTTGCGCGAGCAAATAGACAGCAGGTTACGCCAAATGCAGGGGCTAAGATTGTCGCGACCGAAGATTTTTTTCCGGAAAATGAAGGTGAGTTGCGGTCTGATCCCCTGTCCCTGACGCTCATCTGGCGGCCACACCAGTCCATATTCTCGACTTAAGGTTCTCAACCTGCGAAAAATAAGTTATGGATCTACCGTACGACCTCCGGACATGGTGTTAGATTACGCGTACTATACGAACCTGGCGTGTCACATTTACCCATGAGCGAAAGTGGAGCTTTAGTGTGGCCCACGAAAAATGGTCATCGTACTGAGCGCGGGAAGAGACAGGTTTACTCCATGGGCTAAAGTGATTTTTTTCGCTCGAGGCGATTTCCGAGTGTCTTCCTTGCACCTGTCCGTTAAGTCGTGCCGTCTCAAACTCTCC
>JBBPTD010000507.1:0-23979 GCA_038093895.1 Boletus aff. mottiae
GATCTAAAGTGTAGCGCATATGTGTGTGACTAGATTTGGTGACTGAGTGATGTCACAGTGTGACATGTAGTGATTGTCTAGGATGTGACTATTGTGTGACTAGTATAACTGATTAGGAATCAGTTACTAGTGAAGTGTAGTGTCCAGGTTATAGGGGTTAATTGCAGTTATCTGGTATTCTAGCTATAGGAAAAAGGAGGAAAAATAGGGAAATAATCTGGTGGATAGTAGCGTCTGTTACAAGGGTGGCATTACTGATAAAGCTGGCAGTATAAGTGGTGAGGGTGGGGAGGTATTCTCCCTTTTTCTTGGGATAGGGGTTCATATGAGTGTTGGACAGCCAAGAGATGGCATTGGCAATGGTATCCTTAAGTACAAAGGACTTTTGAACGACTTGCAGAAGTCGATGAAGGTTCCAAAGTGAATGGAGGTGCTAGTAACTGCTTGCTGTCTAAAAGTATTTGCCCAGACCAAGGCAGATCCTTTTGTCATGTAAGAGAGAGCGAAGGCAATTTGTTTATCATTGGTGTCATAGACTGCTTTGTTTACTTTAAGGTAGAAATGAACAGTGTTCAGCCATTGGTTGGCATTGTCCAGGGTTCTGTCAAAGGGTTCGGGATTACCGAGATGGAGTTCAGTGGGTTTAGAGGTCATGGGGCTATGAGGTGGTGGTGAAGGGAGGTTGAAGATTCGTCCAGTGAGGGCGATCGGTGTAGGAGAAGGGGGAGTTGGGATGTGAGGGATGGAGAGAGAGGCGGAGAGCTGATGAGAGAGGTCTAAGGTGTCGTCGTCCTCTTGTTGGGAGGGGAGGGTAAGGTCTGGATTGAGGGAGGAGTCTTCATTGTCAGATGAAGTTTCAGAGGATTCAGAGGGTTCCTGAGGGGAACGGTTTCAAGGTAGTCCCCAGAGGGATGGAGGGAGTCAAGGTTGTTGAGCAATGGTGGAGTGGTACTACAGCAATGGTAGCCACAAAGGGTAGCTTAGATCTTTTGTTACGCTTGGCCCAGGTAGGGACAAGCATAGCCTTGAAAGACTAGGTCAAAGGTTCTAAGAGATAGCATGCACTTAATGGTAGCATGAAGTCCAAGGAAGATGTCTTGCGAGAGAACACGAGGGTTTCAAGGTTTCGAGGGTTCAAAATTCAAAGCGACTGGTCGATAGCCAGAAGGAGCTTGAGAGAAGGAAATAGATTCCAAGGTGATAATCAAGGAGATCTAAGCTAAGGTACAAAGATAGGTATAGTGGGTTTATATACCTGGTTACAAGACTAAGGGCAGGCATAACTAGGGCAGGTCATGGAAAGCGAAAGAACAGAGTGGAAAGTGGAGGAAGTAATTGCTGATGAAGCAAGTGAGATAAGAGATAAGACAAGTAAGCGTGAATGCATCAGCAATAAAAGAAATAGTGTCCACATTGAGAGTAGAACTGGGTCGTTCAATAAGAGTACATGTGTAAGTCGTAAAGGGAAGCCAAAAGAGAAAAGAGCAAGTTGTAACAGTTGACATGTCTCATAAATAGCTGAGTAACTCACATGCTTTACCTCTTGTTGAACTGCCAGCACCAGCACCGCCAACTTGTCCTTCACTGCCAACTCTTTCTTTGCAGGCTGTGTTGGGAATTGTGAGTTCTACTTCATCAGTATACCTACCTACCACAGTCCAGAGCTGGACAGTATTGGACAATGTCCCAACCTCCTAGGGACCTACCCAACTGACATGAACTGTCCAAGTCTATCCCAACTCTATTCCAAACTGGGCCCAACCCTGTTTCAGGCAACCTAGGTATTGTGAGTTACTTCTATTATAGTCTGTGACAGTCTGTCCCAAACTGGGCCCTACCTATTCCAGGCAATATGGGTACTGTAAATCACATCTGATAGTTTGATTATCTCTTAAGCCAGGATCAGACAGGATCTCAGAAAGGGGACAGGATTCAATTTACATTAGCATGTACCTACTAGGAAGCATGACATACTGTCCAACAATTCAGGAACATAGGAATACAAATAAATTAGTCAAGGGCAACATCAAAACCAGTCAACATTGTCATAATAGTCTTGTGCTCTGTATAATTGCTATGGAAATAAGCACGAGTTGAATAACAGGATGGGAGTACATACCTTCCTTGATGAGCCCACTAGACTTGAAGCTCCTTGGTTTTTTTGGTGTGAATTGTGGACATGTCACATTTCTTCATCAGATCAAGTATTTCAAGGTAAATTGGTGAATATGTTCCAACCCTGAAATTGACTTGGGCTTGAGAGGTCACCATCTCGTCCATAACAACTTTCAGCTGCATGAACAGTAAGCACATGACAATGTTCATTTCCAAAATGAACGTTACTGCTGTTGCTGCAATAGCAACTATGACTCTGGATACTTCTGCTGCAAATACCTCTGAAAACCATACACTGAGCGACGAGGGACCTGCATAGAAAAAATCAATAATGAGACCAGCAAAAGGAGGGTGGGCAAGGTTATTTGTATGTCCCTGACAATGGATTTAAGTATAGGGTAAGTGAGGTGTAAATAACCTACATCTTTGTCGACACCATTCCTTAGGAATGCACCCTGAGCTCCAAGGAGGCTCTTTGCAATCTCAGAGTTTACATGATGACAATTGTTAGGATCCCATTAGTAGCATTGAGTGACATACACATAAGCCCTTTTCCTCAGTGCCAAACACCAGTTTCCAAGACCCTCCCAAAGCTATGAAGGGACCTTAAGTATATCACAACAGGGACCATTTAAACTTACCAGTCTACATATTTCATTCATGTAGTGAGGCCACCAACCTAAAAACAGATTGGTTAGTATGTGCAGCAAGGGATACTGACAAACTTGCCATCGCTAACCAGTAGGCTACATGATTGTCTTTCACTAATAGCTTCTTCCATGTATTCTATGGTGAGTCAATTGAACTGACCACGGAGTGAAAATGCATTTACAGATGCAGCATCACAATGAGAGAACTCCTTGGCATGTTCAAGTATGTCTTGAACCGCTGGTTTGTAAAATTATATCTGCCAAGACTTAGTGCCTTCTGTCGCAGGACCAACTGGCACCACAGGTGGGTTGTCTATTGCTAACGACTGTGATAGAATGGAGGAGAGATGTGTCACACTTTGGACTTGGTTGACTGTTCCTGATGGTTGCAATGAAGAGGGGGGATGCATTGTACTTTGGGCTTGGTTGGCCGTTCCTGATGGTTGTAATGAAGTGGGGGGTGGACAAGTAGTGCTTTGAGGCTGAGGATCTTGCTGGTTCCAAATAGAAGCTAACTGAGAGCTGCTAGGGAGGCAGAAGGCATAATTTCATTGCCGATGAGCAAGTACAACATCCTCAGCTTGGCTACTTGTGGAGTATTGATCTGATGGACTAGATATTAGCTATGTTCCTTGCATATGATAGTACTGACCATTGCTATGTGATGGGACCTAACCAGAGTCTTTCAAACAATTTGTCAGTAACATAAACATCCAACTGAAAGTTACCTATGTTCAGTATCATGAGGCTCACTCTGTCTGTGCATCTGCCATTGGTGGGTAGGCACAACATCCTCAGCATGGTTATTCATGGAGCCCTGATCTGATGTACTAGATGTTAGCTACCCTCCTTGCATGTGATAGTACTGACTATGTGATGGGACCTGACCAAAGTCTTTCAAATAACTTTCCAATAACACAAATGTCTGACTGTGAGTTACTCATGTTCAGTATTGAAAGGATTGCTCTGTCTGTGCATCCACTGTTGGCTGGTTGGCACAACATCCCCAGCATGGTTATTTGTGGAGCCTTGATCTAATGGACTAGATGTTAACTGCACTCCTTACACACGATAGTACTGACCATTGCTATTGTTACAATTGCTATGCTAAGCATTTGGACTTATCAATTTTCTTTTCTTTCTAAACCCCTATCTCTCTTTCACAATCTAATCTATTCTCTTTTTATCTCTGCTCTATTGCTTCTATTCACACATGTGTAGCTCATCTTCCACATCTATGTTTCCTATTCACATTAAATACACACTGTAGCCTCATGCTACCACATACATGCACATAATGTATGTATGATCATATCTGCCCTTCCCTCATGTTACTCAGTATCAAGGATACTTACTATATATAGCAGTAGCATAGCTTGGTCTGTGCATATGTACCAGTAGTATAAATACTATTCCCAAGTAGACCAAGACTCCCCAGTCTTGTTCTCCCCTTAAAGGCGACTCTATACTTCTCTCCTCTTTCTGTTTTTCTCTAGCCAGTAGCGACCTAGCAAGCTTTACTCTACAAGTGAGTCTTTAAGGGCCATTTCAGCTATGCAGCGGGACCTGACTAGAACCTTTCAAACAACTTGTCAGTAACATGAACATCCGACTGTAAGTTACTTAAGTTCAATAGAAGAATCATGAGCCTCGTTCCGTCTGTGCACATAAGCACCCTCTAAGACACCCAATGTTAGTGAAATATTGAAGATGGTCAGCATACTTACCTTCCTGAGGGAAGGACTTGGTAAGACAATTGTTATTGCCAGGTGTTGTCTCATCCATAAAAGTTCTGGTAATAGACACAGTCCTGACTCTGTAGGTATGGATGTGCATTCTCTACATTACCAGATAGTAATGGTTAGTAAGGAATTCAACCATGTTTGCATACTTACCTCCCTACAGAACAGATTCAGCAAAACGATTGTCCTTGCTTGATAATGTCTCATTGATTGGCATATCATTGTCATTCTGGCCAATGCAGTCCCCATTTTCATCAGGAGTCGCAAAAATGGTGTGGTCATAGAGTCTGGATCTATCGAGTGGGACATGATAGAACAACACTGTGTACTGCACACCCAGCAGATGTGGAGGTGGGAACAGTGAATTATCTAAGTCCTTGGAACAATGAGGAGAAGTCACAGATTCTTCAGCAAAATTGGGCATGCTTGAGTGTCTTCAATCCTCTTGGGACTCAGGTTGAATGCTTCACTGACTGAGATGGGAAGCTGGTGGTTGGTGTTACATGCGGTAGACAAGGTTGACCCTATCATTAGAGCCTTGTGCTGATTGAAATGTCCATATACTAACTCTCATCATATATGTGGAGTAGTCCCTACAAAGCAAGGGTCTGGTAGCTCAATGGTAGAGTACAGGTAGCTATAACCTGAGGCTGCAGGTTCAATTCCTGCCTGGGTCACATTTTCCCATTGGACAGTTGTCATATGATTAAGTTAAATCTTGATAGTTGGCACATGACATCTTCGGTTACTCAAGAAATACAATGAGGAGCCTCTATACCAGACTGAGATGTATGGGCCAGCCATTTGAGGTGCAAAGAGTGATCATGAGCATGCCAGATGGTGTCATGATCTCCTTGGGATGAGGGACAGACCGAGTTGGCATGGGAAGTCAGAGTGGTGGAAGTATGGAAACTGGCAGAGAAAGTCAAGTCTTCATGGAAAGACCAGGGCCCAGACAAGATCAATGACAAGTCTAGGTTGCACTGAGATCCAAGGTCAGGCAACCTGAATCCAAATTGTCCACTTGGAGCCACTAAGCTGAAAGAGGCTTGAATGGTAGACAGCAGCAGAGCACTCAAGGCTGAGCCTCTAGTGCTGGTTTTGAGTCAGGGCTTTGGCTGTGGTTTGCTGGATGGAGCCTGAGCCATAGGAGGCTGGCTGGGAGCCATGGGGTTAAGCTCACACCCTGCAGTTGCAGCATCAAGATCCTGAGGCATTTTGATCTGGGTGCCACAGCAGTTTGCACTTGTTCAAAATGCTTCATCTGTATGAGTTGACCCCCACTACTCCTCCCTCTGTGGGAAGAGTGCCTTACTCCTTCCTCCAGTTCATTTGAAGATGCCAGATTAGGAATGAAAAGAGTATTCCCTTGAAACCATACCAGAACTAAGCTCTTCTGCCTGAGATCATTTGTTCATATTGGCCTGAGATGGCTCAACATGAGAATCATCATAAGTTGATTCTTGTTTAGGAGGCATAATCACAATGTCGGTTGGGAAGCAGAGACTTCAGCTTCAGCAGACAGTGAAGGTACTGGGGGTGGGGAATTTGCATCATTGTAGGCCAGGTTTTTAAGCAGAAAGCTACATGTCAACTCCATTGAAGTAAACGTCACAAACTTGTCCATTCAAAAAAACAAAAAAAAATTACTATGTCAAACAACAACATGTATTCTAATCCAGTGTACTCTTACTCAAACTGACTAATCACGTATACAGTAGTACTCATGAAATTGATGGTAAAGACTTGAACGTGGCAGGGTGGTAACGAGTCCCAACTAACAGGATTACATCTGGGAAGGGGTGCAGTAGATGCGAAATGACAAGTTATGGGACCTGTTGGTGCAAGCATCAGACTGGCTGTTGCATTCCAGTGGGATGGTGTGGGTTGTGGATGTTTTGTGGCCTGATAGTCTGGGTCAGGGTAGTCCGCATTGTTGGAAAGTCACCTGCAAGTACTACCAGAGCTGGCACTTGAAGTAAAACTGGGCCCACTGACTTGACAAATGAAGGACATGTGTGGCATCCATGGGGGTGTGTGACTGTGCATAGACAGACCATTGAAAGGATGCGTACTTACAGTCACATGACTGTATATTAAGTAAGCATTACAAAATGTATATAAAACTTGACTGAGTCTGAATATAAAACATCTCTCTTGACCAGCAACTGCCATCATCTCTGAGAACCCCAACCCATCCAAGGTAAGTATCCCTAGAGTAGATTCCTTAGTAGCCCATGTGGCAATGCTGGCTACTAGCTATTGCAATAGGTTATGAGCCCCACAGCTCTGACTATGTGGTTTACCGCTTGTCATTTGCTCATGGGTGAAACCCTTGAACATAGGCCGTTCTGTGTGGAAACGCCAAATGCTCTTTGATGCGGTAACACTCAAGAGCAGCAGCCATCAGACTCTGAATGTAGGGGATCACCATGACCCTACATTCTGAGAGCTCTGACTGTTCAGCAATGCGAATGATCTTCTCACTCCCTTCATTGGTTTATGCTGACACATTACTCTTTCAAAACCTACTATCATGTCGTCTACCCTTGCCACTCTTCCCAAACTCAATGGTACCAACTACAAGCATTGGGCCCAGGACATGGAAGTGTACCTTCATGCCATCGGCATTTGGAACAAAGCAATGTTGAAAATGTGCCCCTCCCAGGTTGGAACAGCCCCCACTCCCATGGAAAAAGAAGCCCAGGACAAGTGGGACAAGAATGATGACCGAGCCCTTGGCTTCATTTGCCTCCGTCTCGATGCTGCCATTGCCAGCAACGCCTTTCCTCAGGTCAAAGAGGCCATCTCCCTCACTCGCCATATTGGGGAGACCCCCACCACTCAGGTTGTCTGCACCCTCAAGCCCATTGTCAAGCACCGCCACTGTGTACATGCGCGGCAACACTCTGCCTTCAACAAGGACAGTGCCTTCGGCACTAGGACCATCCCTCCCCACCACGCTGGCCCCTCCATGCCCTCTCTTAGAGTGCATAGAGCCCTCCTGAATCGTCGAGATCCCCTCCGATTCAGATGAAGACATGGTCACTTTCAACTATGACGACTCTGTCAGCCTTGGCAGGGATATGGAGGTGGACGATTATATCGCGCAGTTCTTCAATGACAGCGCACAGTGGCAAGTCCCTCTCTTTCTTTGTCCATCTCTCACAGGTACTGATGTGCGGTTTTTATTGCCTCAGATAGTATATAATTTGTATGCACCTGTAGTAGATGTAGACAATACTACTACTGCTCCTCCCTTCTCAATGTGTAACTGCTGTAAAAAGCAGAAAACAACTAAGAGTAAAGGAAAGGAAAGAGAACATAACAATGCCCTACCCCATGATATGTGGCTCCTTGACTCAGGAGCATCATCACATTACACCAACAATCTAAATGATCTGGTTGAATATACACCGTTTCTATTACCAACCTACTCCCAGACAGCAAATGGTCGTGCATCAATAAAAGGAAAAGGAACAGTGATTATTCGCTACCAAGGTAGACTTGTGCGGTTATTGCCGGTCATTTACATGCCCTCATGCACCATAAAGCTCATATCTATGGGTACCTTGTTAACCAACACCTGCATGACACTCCAGACCTCACCTGGTCATATCAATATATTTGATAAATGCACTAAACAACTGGTACTAAGTTTCCACTCCCATGGCGACACAATGTACTGGATGCATGCCCCCACCGTTTGTCCTCAAGCAGACTTATTGTCGATGACCTCTATGGACTATGAACTCCTTCACCACCGATTAGGCCACCCTTCGCACAATGTGCTCCGTGCTGCAAAGAAGCACATTAAGGACTTTCCGGATGTCGATATTCCATCCACTGTCCCCATATGCTCTGGTTGTGAGCTTGGTGAACAACCAAACCATACTTTTCCTCATAGCAAGAAGTGCGCAAGTGCTCCCTTTGAGTTAATTCATTCTGACCTCAAATCGTTTGAAATTGAATCGTACCACAAGTACAAGTACACAGTCATCTTTTATAATGACTATACCTTCATGGCTTGGCTGGTCCTGATTAAAACTAAGGATCAAACACTCAAAGTGACCAAGCAATTCCATGCCTATGTGCGGACTCAGTTCAACGCCGTAATAAAACACTGGCACTCTGATGCAAGGGGAGAATACACCTCCAAAGCCTTCACTGAGTATATGTGCGACAACAGCATACACATACAACAATCCGCCCCCTATGCTCACCAGCAGAACAGACGTGTGGAACGCCTAATCCATACTATTATGGACAAAGCACAACCCATGCAACTGCAGGCTTGCCTGCCAAATTCCTATTGGGAGTTTGCTATATTACATGCACTTCACATGTATAATCACACCCCATCTCATCAGCTCTAATGGAAGACGCCATCTGAGATGCTCACCGGTGAAAAGCCTACCTTCTCACATCTTCGGGTTTTTGGCTGTGGCGCATACGTCCACTTACCAGTCGAGACTCACAAAGGCAAATTGCAGCCTAAATCACAACTAATGATCTACCTGGGCATTTCTGCCGGTAGTGATTCAAACTACCTCTTTATGCACCCTAACAACATGCTACACACGTTGGCTCACACCATATTTGATGAGCACCTCTTCCCAAGGTGTTCAAAGGCTCAGCCACACCAGCCCGTTAATCACCCACCGTGTTCTCACTCTCATAATGATGGATCCTCGGATTCTGATTCTGAACCATCGGACCAGGAGTCAGATGTGGAAATCGCTCCTCCTACTGTCCATTGTCACCTGGCCCCCAGGCCGATTACTCCACCACCGGCTACACCGCCTAGGGTACCTACACCACCGCTGGCTTCACCAGCACCTCTGGTTACCCCTCCTCGTCATCTGCCTCCACCTCTGCCTGCTTGGCCAGTACGCCCACAGTGTGAGTGCCATGCCCCCATCTGTCCTGGAAATGTGTATGGGGAGTGCCACGAGCCACTAAAGCAGCTTCGAGACATTGAATGCATCTCTGACTGGCACAGACTCATTGGAGAAGCATCAGCTGGACCTTCAGATTCACCCATTGTCCCTAAAGGAATGCCTCCGTCCCCAACTCCATCGGAAGACGACATAGAGTGCATTACCAGGGAAGGGGGAGACGCATTGGTTTCATATCTCTGCAGCCATGCATTTCCACTGGAAATAGAGCAGTCCAACGTGAATTACCGTGAATGGACATACTGCAACATCCTCAAGTTACCACAAGAGGAACAAACCCTTTGGCGTAAAGCCTGCCATGATGAGTTACAAATACTCAAGGACTGCAAGGTCTACAAAATTGTGGATAGACCCACAAACAGGGAGGTTATTAAAAACTGATGGGTCTTTGATGTAAAATCAGATGGTAGAAAGAAAGCCCAGCTCGTCACCAAAGGCTTCTTCCAAGTGGAAGGGATTGACTTTGATCAAATATTCTCCCCTGTCATACACTTTGAGACAGTGTGGTGCATGCTCGCCCTCGCAGCAACAGAGAACTGGTACATCACAGGTCTTGACATCTGATCCGCCTATTTATACAGCAAACTGGACGAGGAACTATACATGGACTTCCCTGAAGGTTTTATGCCCCCTCATCTCAAAGGGAAAGTCTTGAGACTACTCTGCACCCTATACGGCCTTAAGCAAGCTGGACTAGCTTGGTGGCACGAGCTCAACAAATCCATGAAAGAACTTGGCTTCACGCGTCTTAAAACAGATGCTGGCCTCTTCATCTATTGCAAAGGCAAAGAGCTCGTCCTAGCGATTATCTACGTAGACAATGCCATCTTCTGCAGCCCCAACAAACCTTTTGTAGACAAGGTTAAGGCTGCATTCATGAAGAAGTGGGACTGTCGTGACTTAGGAGAAACACACGAATTCCTAAGAATGAACATATGTCAAGATGGTCAAACAATTAAGATAGACCAGTGAGAATACCTTGACAAAGTCATAGAGCAATGCAGCATGACTAACGCAAAAATTGCCAACACCCCTCTCCCTCAGGGCTACTACCCAGAGAAGAATGATCTCCCCGTCCAACCAGAACTTCAGACACAATTCCAATAGGTCATCGGATCATTGCTGTATCTTATGATCGGCACAAGACCTGACATCTCATATGTGGTTACACAACTCGCCCGCATGTCTGCAAACCGATCAGAAGAGCACCTGAACAAGGCTCTATACATCTGCCAGTATCTCCTTGGTACCTAAGACTACTCTCTCGTATACAGCGGCAAGACCGGTAAAGGCATCATCGCCTGCACTGACTCTCACTGGGGACAAGACAAAGTCATGTCTCACTCACAAACAGGTTTCTACCTGAAATTCGCAGATGGTGTGTTCTTGTGGAACTCACACCTACAAAAGACCACAGCTCTGTCTTCTATGGAAGCTGAGTACATGGCCTTGAGTGACTGTATGCGCCAGGCTATTTGAATTCATCAAATGATGGAAGAACTTGACTATCACCTTGGCCCTATCCCTGTTTGTGGTGACAATCAAGGTTCGCTCTTTATTGCGCAAAACCCAGTTACCAAAAAACATTCCAAGCACATCCAGATCTGCTACCACTTCATATGTGATGCTGTGATGTTGTGGAAGCAGGTTGAGCTGCTCTTTATCCCAGGAACTGACAACCCCACAGATATGTTCACTAAGAACCTTGGACATGTCAAGTTCAAGGAGTTTCGCTCCCAGCTCGGCTTGGAATTCAACTCGCCATCATAAGACTGTGCGGACATTTCTATTTTACTTTATATTCCTCACTATGATATCTACATATGTACCGTATACTAGACAAGGGGAAGTGTTGAAAGGATGGGTACTTACAGTCACATGACCTTATATTAAGTAAGCATTACAAAACGTATATAAGACTCGACTGAGTCTGAATATAAAAACATCTCTCTTGACCAGCAACCGCTATCATCTCTGAGAACCCCAACCCATCCAAGGTAAGTATCCCTAGAGTAGATTTCTTAGTAGCCTGTGCAGCAACACTGGCTACTAGCTATTGCAACACAGACTAGTGTCTGATAGATCCAAAGAGCCATCATATTCTGATTGGCCCGATGTGTCATTATATTCTGATTGGTCCGATGTGTCATCAGATGAGTCTGGCCCAGTCTCACTCAATGACTCAGTGTTGATAACAGTCTGAGGGTCTGGATTGTTAGTTGGCTGAGTCTGAATCCAACTTTTGTCATCAATGCCACATAATGCTTTGATGAGTGCTTTGCTCATCTCATCATGTGTGATTGGACTACCGGTATAGAATGAGTTATTTTTGAAATCAATCTGCTGGATAATTTGTTCCTGCAGAGTATTGAGGAGGGGAATCAGGGGCTGAATGTAAGGAGAGATGTGTTGCAGGATCTGAAATGACCAGCCAAATTGTTACCGTCTTCAGGATGCTCAGCTCAAACATATTAAAATAAAGATCAAAACACTGAGCAAGCTTGTGTTTGGGTTTAAGGCAGTAGGGCACATCAAACAACATGCAGATTCCAAGGAGGACATAAAATAATGATTCAAGGTCATGACCAGCTGTGTGGGAAACCAGTTTTCCAGGACCAGCCATCACAAGTTCTACAGCCATCCATGACCATGTCCCCTAGAAGGCCTTGGTTAGTATAATCCTTGTTGTCTTGTAAAGGGAAAACCCTACAGCACAATAGATTTGTATTAATTGATGGCTGAGATTGATCTGATGGGGGATCCCTCCCCATGGAAAGTACAATGTTGTGGTTGACTTGAAGTTTAGAGAGTGGGATACATATGATCCGCTCCTCGTCTTGACCAGGAACAGATATGTGAATGGTGACACAGTTGTCACCCATCTCAGAGGGCTGGTTACTAGGTGGTGACACAGGAAAGTTTGGGAGTAGATTACAATAAGGGGTGGGAGGCATTGATTGTGGAGTACACATGAGCTCAGCTTGAGTTCAGGAGGTATTGAGTGGAACAGTGTAACCCCAGTCTGTGAGAAGGCCATGATACATGATGTCCTTCATCTTGTTTCACAGATGTGTATGGGTGTCTGGCAGTAGACCATCAAGAAAATCCAAGTGCTGATTGCCATTGCCTGAAGAATTCCACAAGATGAGAAGCAGATTCAGTAAACTGATGTCATGGTGCAGGATCTTCACCTTGTCAATCACATCTTTATAGACTTTAAGATATCATCAGCAGTGGGGATTGTGAGGCACAAATGAGTAGGGACGTACTTGATACATAATCAATGAATACAACCAGAAGCTTGGCAAGGGAAGAGAAAAACATAATCAATATCATGAAAGGCTCAGTCACAAGACGTGAGAGGATGTGTAGTTGGTATGGACAGCTATACAACAGCAAGAGAAGGGCATGAAGGAAGTGTGTCAACATGTTTATTTTCACTCCAGCACGCAAGGGATGAGGTCCCTGCACTTGTTGTTCATGTATGAGTGAGGGTACACCTTCCACATTTGCATTGTTGAGCCTGGCTAACAGGTTCCCTTCAGTGAATTTCTGCAGGGGGTCAATCCACAAGTCTTTGACGATGACCTGTCATCATAATTGGGAGGTGGGATTCTTCATTACAGCAGCCCAAACCATTGTGCCATGACCATGTAATGCATCTGAGATAAAAATCAGTTGTTCCAAAATAAAAGTGGGTTATCCTTGTCGTCACTCTTGCTGGCCCCCTTCCATACAACCAATGCCCTTTTCTTCTCACCGCCGTCCCAAAAGACTGTCTCATCGAATCCAATGTCAGACAATGAAGCAATGGAGACATTGAGTAGAATATGTAGGAAAACTTCGGGATTTTCATAGATATTGAATGCCACAGTTGAAAAAGATCCACTCTGATTGAAGAATGTCAGGATAATGTAATGGCTGAAATTCAGAGACACAGTGCTGAGTGTCTCCCATCCTATGTGTAGAGGAGAAGTGCTGTTTTCCCTGCAGCTTCAATGTAAGATTTTTTCATGTTGTCAGTGTTTTTTTGGTACTTGATCTCACCGAAAATGACAATGTCCCTCTAGTCAAGATCTTTTGATGATTTGGAAACTGATGCAGGCAATAGTATGAGGTTGGGCTTGTGATTTGCATCTGAGCCTTTGAGTGGTGACATGGCTCCGTTGGCATGCCATTTTCTGAGCATCTATGTCAATTACATGGTATATGGGACACAACAAAAAAACTAACCATTGACTGCCAGACTTTTCAACAGCCTTCTCCACTGCTGTCAAAATATAATTAAGAAACTTTGCCATGCTCGACTCTGCACCTTTCCTGCAACCTGACAAAAACTAGTGCCAACATTCAGCACCCTCATTCTTGCCGCTGCTTTTATAAATCTCTTGGGTCCATGACAAGTTGAGTAGTCAGGTCGTGTTCAGCAGCTCAGAGGGTCCATCCAGTCATTTGTGGAAATAGTGTCTTCTTGGGAAAAATCGCCTCAAGCAGGCATCTGCTTTCAATGGGGCTGAGAGTCTAGTGCAGACCACAACTATCATTGTTGATAAGGAGGTCCATCCAGTCGTGGTACCAGTTGTTGAGATCTGGGTATTTGCTTTCTGCTCTTCTATTCCATAACCCAGATTCTAGACCTGATTATATCAGTGTTCCAGACTTTTCAGACAATAGGTCTGAGTACACTATCACATATTACTCATCATATGACATCATAGATAACTGCCATTATTGCTATTGACTATAGATAGGACTCTTATTATTCATGATACAATATGACTCATTTCTATCTCTTATATTTACCTACCCTAGAGTAGAGACATACAGGTATCAACAATATCTGAACACTATATAGAGGAGAGCTCACTCTGTATTGCTCTCCTCAGTTCTTATACTCTCTCTTATACAAACATCTCCTCTTTGCTTTTATAAACTCCTCCACTCCTCAAGCTAGCAACCTCTATCCTCAGACCTAGTGAGTACCTCCCACTAGGCACATATCTTCCTCTTGTCACTTGTATTATGCTTGTGGCACCTACTGTTCTCACAGTAGAGACAAATGGAGTACTGCACTCTTCGTTAGGTTATGAGCCCTGCTTAATCAAGGCTTGACATCTTGCACTTTCCCGTTACCCTTGATCTAGTAGAATGGAGGCTAGAGTTGCTGTGAGTTTCTCCCAGACAATTATTCTTCTTGGACATTGTCTTATGCTTGTTGCTACCAACATCCTCTTATATGCATTTGGGGCTGTTTACTACATTGTTCATCAATTTGGAGATATCCTCATTCAAGTTGATGATGGTTATTTTTCTCTTGAAATGAATAACACTGCTAATCATGAACATTACTTGTTGCATCTGGTTTTGTCTTCTAGACCCCAACAACCAGTTCAACAGGTTCATGGTGAGTCATCTCTGCCTCAATCAGAGAGATCATCATCTTTCCAACCATTGTCTGAACCTGCGACTGGAGTAACCTATGAGGTTTGCTCCAAGAAACCCTCCTTGCAGTTGTCATACTTCCCTGCTCTGGAAGAAATTCCTGCTCCTATTGTTCCCACTCCTTGCTTAGAGGATCTCCACTGTCATATTTGACTCACCACTGATTTGACACCTTTCCATCTTCTTTGCCCTTCTTGCCAATGCCATGTTGAAGAAGGGGAATACTGTGACAGTTTAACAGGACTTGATGCCTATACATCTGGAGTCCATCATGAACAACTTGTTTGAGGTGGTTATATTTTTGCTCCAGCTTACAGACCCTTCAGAGGACAGACTAGATCAGTTTCAATTCTCTCTAACCTTCCAGACTTAGTTGATAGTCCAGAACTGATTTCTATCCCTCCTCTCCCTGCACCATCTTCTTTTGTACCAACTTATACTCCATCCCACAATCCTCTTAATGGCAAACCTCTCTGAATCCCAATGCCGGAACTTGAATCTAGACTTATCTTTGATGAGCTTCAATGCCTTCGAGAATAGTCTTTGACAACAGTCTGTCAAGTATCACTTGACACCTTTGGCCAACCCAGATCAAGAAGGAATATGTTGGGAGGCGATTTTCCAAGATCCCCTTCCACTACCACCAAAGAATCTCTGCCACCCTATACATCATCAATGGAGGGTAGTTCCTTTCCTTAGACAGACAGGCTTGGGACCTCAGGTTCATTCGAGAAAATCCCGCTGGGTGTCATCAGCCAAGAATTCTACCCAGGATGATTCTATCCTTGTATGTTCATTCATATTCAAGGATGAGTCTCTTTCCTCTGCTTATGCTGGTACTGGATGGGCTTTTCCCTCTGAGACTTATATTTCTACTGCACTTACATTAGTACACTTCCAAGATCATGAAGTTCTTTGCAGAGATCTCTTTCCTCCTCTTTCTCAATTTGATCCTGGAGATAACTATTGTTCTTATAACGTTTATGAAGTTCTTCTTGATTCTCTCTCTCCAAACATTTACATCAGTGATCCCATTGATTAGTATAACTGATTCACTAGGCATTTGGCTCCTACTCCAACTCAGTGGTACTGGAATTACAATTTTGACAAGTATCTTCGCAAAAGCTGGAGATCTGCAAACCCTGTCTAACACAGGCTTCAACAGCAGATTAGGAAGCATTCAACCCTTCCTGAGATGTGAGAGGCTTGTCTCCACAGACTCTATGGAGAACAGGATGAAGGCAGACCACCTCGTCATGCTGCTGCCATTGCTGGTGAAGTTCGAAGACATCCCCTCTTGTAATAGATCAGATCAGACATGGGCAATGTATATTTCTTAAGCACTGGGACTTGACAACATGGTTGAGGAACTGATACTCTCAATGACAGTACATCTCTCCTTCTGATTTGAACACTGACTGTTTCCAACAGATATGTCAGCATCTGTTCCAGCTGTTGCAGATCTTAGGATTGATGGATTCCTTCTTAGTCACATTCCAGTCCTTGATGGACAGAAGAACTATTCCATTTGGAGTGCTAGAGTTCAGGGTATTTTAGTCTCAATAGGTGGACAAGGTTTCATAGATGGAACCCTTAGATCAACACAAAGGATCACTTCTACAGATGAAGCAGCTTGGAAGGCTGCAGATTCAAAGATTCTAGGCTTCCTTTCTATCACTATGAATGATCAACTCTCTACCATCACACTGACTACCTGGACAGAATTCCAAGTCAACACTGGAACTACAGCTGCACCTATTCAAACGACTTACCTAGAGTTGAAGACCTACCACTTTTGGGAACTTCTATCTAATTGTTTCATCTCAAAAGGCATCACAGGGCAGTTGTGCTGGCTGCATAAGGTTCTTTGCACTCACCTCATTGGGATCCTTTAAGATCCACACCAGTTCATTATGCACCCCCACCTTCATCACAATTTCATGCTTATCGACCTCCAGTCACACCTAAAGCACCATTTCCACCTTCTGTACTGGAGAGACGTTCCACCAGGAATGTTAAACCAAGGATCATTCCTGATAACACTTATGGGAATAGATCACCCCTTGAAATTGAGAAGGAGATTCATGGCAAGTCAAATACTTACCAGGAGGAGCAAGAAAATGTCCATATAGCAAAACAACCAGTTCCTGCTATGCCTACAAATGAGGATGATGACATGGATGAGCTTTACAGCAGCCAATGGATGTGGTTCCATTTGTCTGCTGCAGTTTCCCTAAGCAATACAAGGATGTCTTAAGGCTCACTTCTTTATCAGAACAGAGATCTTGGAGAGAAGCGATGGATGAAGAATACAAGTCCCTCATGAACTGAAAGGTTTGGACTCTTGTTGATCTATCTAAAGGTCGTGAACTCATTAAGAGATGATGGGTTTATATAGTTAAAAGTGATGGCTGGAAGAAGGCTCACTTTGTTGCCAAAGGCTTCACACAAATCTTTGATATTGACTATGAAGAAACATTCTCACCAGTAACCAGGTTTGAAACTGTTCACCTACTCCTTGCGCTTACAGCCTTGGAAGACTGGGAGCTTGAAGCTCTGGATGTTAAAACAGCTTTCCTATTTGGAGATCTTGATGAAGAGCTGCATATGGTTCAACCTGAGGGTTTCATTCAAAAAGGGTAGGAGAAAAAGGTCTGTTGACTTAGGAAGACTATTTATGACTTAAAACAAGCTGTACTCCAATGGAACAAGCAGCTCCACAAATCCCTCCTTGAACTTGGATTCAAGAAATGCTATTCAGATCCAAGGGTTTATATCAATTTTATTGTTGATAAATTGATTATTCTTGTCTTTTATGTTGATAATGCTCTTTTTATGGGTAATGATGGATCACTTGTCCTCAAGCACAAGAAACAATTCATGGATTATTGGGAATTAAGAGATCTTGATGACACCAAAGAATACCTTGGAATGAGGATAACCAGAGATTGCAAGATATGCACTCTAAGGTTTGATCAATGCTCCTATGCTGCAAAAGGTAGTTGAGTGCTTTGGTCAAACTGACTGCAAACCAGTCGCTACTCCTCTTCCTTCTGGATATATCTCAAAGTCCAATGAAGGAGAATCAAACCCAACTCTTTGAAGTTGTTATCAATCGGTCATTGGATCATTGCTTTACATGATGCTTGACACAAGGCCTGATCTTGCCTATTCAGTGATCAAGATGTCACAGTTCTCTGCAAATCCCTCTGAGGAACACTTGCAGAAGGCACTCTATATAGTGCGCTATCTCGCACATACTAACAAGTTGTGCTTGACCTATGCTGCAGATGGATCAGTTGTTGGTTTCATCACTTATTCTGACACTGATTGGGCTGAAGACATAGAGACCTTATGGTCTACTACAGGTTATTCTGTCTTCCTTACAAACAGAATTGTGTCATGGCTTTCCAAATGACAGAAAAGAGTTCGACTTTCATCCACTGAAGCAGAATACTGTGAAATGACAGAATGTTGTAGACAGATCCAATGGATCCACAATCTGTTCAAGGAACTTTCTTTTCCTCTTTCCACTATTTCCCTGTATGTTGATAACCAGGGAGCTATGTTTCTTGCTTTGAATCCAGCTCAAGAAGGACGAACTAAACATGTTCATATCCCTGAACATTATATTTGGGAAGCTGTTGAAGAAGGTGAAGTTGAACTATTCTATGTTCCTTCTCAACAACAGTTTGCAGATATCTTTACCAAGAATCTTGGAAAGATAGCCTTCGAGTGTGGACAAAAGCATTTGACTTTATCCTCATATTCATGATAACTTATGTTTCTAGTGAGGAGGAGTGTTGAGATCTGGGTATTTGCTTTCTGCTCTTCTATTCCATAACCCAGATTCTAAACCTGATTACATCAGTGTTCCAGACTTTTGGACAATAGGTCTGAGTACATTATCACATATTACTCATCATATGACATCATAGATAACTGCCATTATTGCTATTGACTATAGATAGGACTCTTATTATTCATGATACAATATGACTCATTTCTATCCCTTATATTTACCTACCCTAGAGTAGAGACATACAGGTATCAACAATATCTGAACACTATATAGAGGAGAGCTCACTCTGTATTGCTCTTCTCAGTTCTTATACTCTCTCTTATACAAGCATCTCCTCTTTGCTTCTATAAACTCCTCTGCTCCTCAAGCTAGCAACCTCTATCCTCAGACCTAGTGAGTACCTCCCACTAGGCACATATCTTCCTCTTGTCACTTGCATTATGCTTGTGGCACCTACTATTCTCACAGTAGAGACAAATGGAGTATCACACACTTCATTACCAGTCTGATCTTTTCTGGTATGCTGGGGGAATACTTTGGATCTTCAGTATGTTCAATGAGCTTTGACAGGGATGCCAGGGTGGAGACAGACTTACATGTGCTAGAGTGTATGGCATCACATGTGAAGTTAGTGGCTGCAAAAATTTGATTGTTTATTGATGTAGCCATATTTGATAGAAGCAAAACAGTATCTTTGGGACTGGAAAAATATCAGTGGATGGGACTGACATGTTGGTGCTAACAAGTGTTTGAAAAGGTGGGAGTGTCAAATCACACAAGCTTTATCATTTGGAATCCAGATCGATTCTATCAACAAGTTAAATGGAGAACATGTTACATATTGTATGGCCAGGAATGAGTAATAAGGGGGTTAGGGGAAAGCACATAATAAAATTCCTTCAACCAGTATCTGTTGAGCCAAAAGTCCGATGAAAGTTCATAGCTACTCATATTCATCAACTGTGGATGTGCTTCTTTACTGAACTGAGGTATTAGATGTGCTGGGGATCATATTTGTGTCATGGATATCACGTCCCTGATCCTGCTCCCATCAGATTGGACTGTGCACTGCATCAAATACATCCCTGTTTTGGCATTGATGTCACTTGTATTCCTCTGTTGCAGAACAATGTTGAAGCATTGGACATAAATGGCCAACAGTTCTATATGCAAGGGATGTAATATCAAGTGAAGTTGGGCGACTGCATGGCCTGCAGGACAAGTTATGGTGATTGTGTTGGTATAATTCATAGAATATATCCTCTAGACCTCATCTCAGCCAATCACTATCCAGGTCTGCATTGATGATAACAGCATCATACAGACCATGCAGGTTAGCAGTGGAAGGAGGTAGAGCATGTAATGTTTGTGGAGCATTGGGAGTATGCTTGTTGTAGTACTGCATTTGCTGGACATGGACTTTGTACCAAATCTGAAGGCAATCAAACAGCAATGTGTGGTTCTGCCGACCTTTGACCCCTGACACAAGATGTGGTGTTTCAAACTGAAGGCAATATAGGTATTCTGCTAGGGCTTCACAAAGGTCTGGAAGCTTGAACATAGCAGCTGCCTTGTCCACACTGAGTCTCAAGGATGGCTTGCTGGCAAGGTGGAAAGCAGTAGTGGTAGTTGACAGGGTGTGATGTGGCTTTATGACATTGGGGATAGAGCTGGATGCAAGTTTGTCAGCAATCATGAAGTAGTTGATGGTAGGCCAGGTGATGGCTGCAAAGAAAAGATCATCTTTTGAATCTGGTTTATACTCATCACTTTTCTTAAAAGCCATGTCATTGTCAATGTCTTGTAGCTCTGTGTTCAAGCCCAATTGAGACTTAATGTAGGTAGTGATGTCAAAGCAAAAGCATTTCTCCGCATGGTTAAGGTAGCACGCAATCTGATTGTAGTAGTTGTGATTGTTTCTGGCATGGGCCAGAACCTTGACCTCTTGGACATGGGCATGTTCAGTGGGATCTGCAGACCACTGCATGACTGCATCTGAAAGACAGATACTTGGGACAACACTTTGAAGTAGCTTTAACTTGGGAATCTCCCAAGAATCCTTTTGCGGGCCAGCCCATGTGATAGTGTCTTTATGATCATGGAAGTTCTATAGAGCTTTTGCAACATTGATGAGTGAATCATCTGTGAACACTGGTGCTTGGGCCAAGTAATGAAAATCAACAAGCAAACATATGGTGATGAGGAAGCATCACAGAACCAAACCAGCAATAATGCCAATGATGTAATGCTGAACAACACAGTAATCACATCCCGTGACCTGCTTCAACTTTGACACACCATCCTCAAATGCATGATACCTAATGGGAGTTTGAAGCAAAGAGATATGGAAGTTGAGTTTGGTTGCTCTGGTTACAGCGATGCACCACTTGACATCATGGTCCCAGGAGAATTGATAGAAAAGGTGAAGAGCTTCGGGAGTAATGAATTCATAGGGTTTGGAGAGTGACCAGTTAATCCAGACAGGGTCAACAATACCATTCAAGCTGAGATGTCTAGTCACTTTTAAGAAATTCTTGTAGTCCAAGAGATCCTGTTCAGCACATGCAGTCTGAATGGCCAAAAGTGTAGTTTGGCTAGTGTGCAGAGGGTGACAGAAGGAATCACCAAAATGCTTAGATGTGGCAGTTGTGACTGGGAATGCCTTTGGACCTGTTCCATCAAGGAGGCACTCTTCTGGCATGTCTGTGATCCACGAGGCTAACAGTGTGTAGCAGTACCATAAATTTCCTGCCGGGTCACTCATCATGACCCCTACAGTGGCTATGGTCTTGAGAGGAGCAAGGATATGGTTGAGTGCTTGGTGGACAAGTTGATTCTTGAGCAGTCCACAGACATGGGTTTCCTTGTGGATGAATTTGGAGATAGAAAGGAGGGCAAGAAGAAGATAGCCATGAAGCAAGGTGTTGCTGCATATGTTTGCATCAATATTCACAAGGCTAATGAGAACTGGGTATGCCATGTGGTTGCCTGTCATGACAGAAATGTTTGTCTTATCTGATGCTAGAATGATGCCCAAACTGGTTGCACTGACAGAAAGGGCACACTGCAAGGTGGGTTAGATCAATATCAAAGGATTGTGTTGAACCTATTACCTGAATGTTCCAAGCCCAGTCCCCGCTTAACCACTTGTTGTAGATACAACATATTTTGGCTGCAGATGTTCAGACCTTGTGTGGAACAAAAAAGATGTGTGGAGCAAGTACCAGGTGGCTAAGGAGTGACTGAAGGCATTCAAGCAGTTGGCGATAAAAGAGTTGGATGGATTGTTTAACAGGACTTTTGGGCTTCAGTTCTTCACACAGTCAAGCTGGACCAGAGGGGAGGACTTCTGCTCAAGAGCAGAGCTGCTTTCCAGTGTGAAAAGAGAGAGGGATGTCTTGGAGCTGAACAATGATGAGCACAAGAAGACAAGAAGAAAACCCAACATATGATGTCTAGCGCCAACAATGAATCAATGGCAGTCAAAGTCAGCCTTGAACATAGCAACTATGAGACGAACTGACACTCTTTGCATAATGTGAAAGGGAAGTATAATCTTTCTACCTCTCATTGACATATTAATCATCACAGAATGTGTCCATGAAGGTATTTCCACCAGGAAATGCCTCACTACAGCCTTTGTAAATCTGCTAGTAGGGTGCACAATCTCTTCTTGGATGTCCATTGCAGAGTCCAGTATGCCCAGTATGGCCTTGGGTGCTCTAGGAGATGGATGATTCAGGTCCCAGTCATCAAGTTGATCCAAAGGTATGTTCTCATCGGGACTCAGCAAGCGAACTTGTTGGTTGACAGATGGGCCAGGTGTGCTATTTCCAAGGGGTGTTTGTTGAGGACATTCCTTATGCCAGCTCCAAGTTGCAGAACCACAAGAATCCATCAGCTGGTTCATATGCTGAAGAATGTTCATCTCAGTACAGAATTTCTTCCCACATTGAGGGCAACTGATCAGTTTTGAATTGCTGCAATTGGTTTTCACCTGGGGCATGCCAGTAAGTGAGGGTAAACTTGTGACATGAATTACAAGCAATGCTGACATACATATCTTCACCCTTCAACCAGTCGCTGTCATGATGGCCACCCAGCTCAGCATATACAATGATCAGGCAACCAGCACTCCTAGTCACAAAGCACATCAAGCAGCTCTCCCCAAGCAAGAGACAGATGATATATTCCACCTATCTTCATTTCCTCACCTATATAACAACACTATCTCCCAGTCATACATGACTAGTACCATCCCAGTCTCTTGGACCCCACCACTCCAGCAGATGGTAACATGGCATGTGAAGATGATTTTGATGAAGATGGCAGGGATGTGATGTCAGACACAAACATGCAGGTAAGCAAGTCTTGAATTGCACCACAACTCCAATACAAACTTTAAGGAGGAATCCGATATTATAGTACCCCTGCCAAATGATCCTGCAGAAGCATATCTTTTACTTGTGACAGCATGCACTGATCAACAAGTATAACTCATGCGAAAGAACCTTGCACTTGAGATCATCCATTGCAATACACTAACCCTTCAATATAATTGCCTCGTGTTGGACAAAGCACGAGAGAACCTATGTACAGTGGATTGTCTCCTTGGGCATGTACAGTGGCTCAACAAACTGTCCCAATGTTTACATGTTTTTCACTAAATGCAATAACCCCCAATACCCCCTAACCCTCGCCCTAACATATGAGTGTATGAAATAATGTACTTACTCATGGCTTTCTATGGACCCAAGGGTCAAGTGATTTGAATAAGATTTGATGAAATAGCAGTCATTTCAAAATGACAACTCATTGGGACAGTTTTTTGACTTTATACAAGATAGGATATTTAGTACTTGGTATGACCTCCCTTGACCTTAATAACTGCTTGAATCCTTCTTGGCATGCTTTCTATCCATTTCTGACATTCCTCCACAGAAATCTTCCCCCACTCTATTACTAACCTATCCTATAACTGATGAATCCCTGTGGAAGCTCTTTCATAACCTGATGGGATTGAGGTCTGGGGACTGAGCAGGCCAATCCAGGAGCTTGATATCTTGCTCCTCAAACCAGATCTTGGCTCTTCTTAAGCTATGTTTGAGATCATTATCTTGCTGGAAGATAACTCCATCTGGAGGAATTTCAGATTCCTCCATGCTTTGTAGCAAGCCTGCCTCCAAAATGGCCACATACTGTTCAGCATCCATCCTCCCTTCAACCTCACTCAAAACCCCCACTCCATTCCACCCAATACAGCCCCATAC
>JBBPTD010000508.1:0-23955 GCA_038093895.1 Boletus aff. mottiae
GAACATGACAGGAGTTGTCACTGCCCATGAAAGATAACGTTTTAGTATTTACCACCCGTGTGCCTCGCGGGGGATTGGAAACTCTGATTGTATCTTCTCAGACCTTGCTCAGCGCAGGAACATTCGCGTGAAAACCGAGCTCGGATTGTGTCGCGAAGTCTATCCACCATTAACAAGGACCAAGTAAACCCCGCTACGATGCTTGGGGTGGTTCTAGGGTAGTAACAGGTGTAGGAGGAATGGACGGTGAAAGAGGCTCTATCAGCATATTCCCTAACCGTGGTGGCGAGTTGCGCGTTATGAACTCATAGGTAGTCGGCAATTTCGCAGCACCAAGGCGCAGAGCTACAGGGATATTTAGCTGATACAGAGGCAGGAGCGATGCGGGACAGCTACCTTCTCGTGCAATCTCTTCACGTATTGGAACACCTCCAACCTCGAAGATAACCCGCCCCGTAGGGACACTGGAACACGTTGAGAATTTTCCGATGCATGCCAACGGATGGGACTTTACCGCGTCGCCCAAAATTCAAATGTTCCTTTGCCCTTGCCCATGCGCGTTTCGTTACCCTGCATATATGCGGCGTCAGCCCCGCTTCATTCGCATACTGGAGGAAAACGCACTTTTATGCAGACTGGGATATCGGGGAACACCCGCATATATAGCTTGGCACCCTTGACGACCTTGATGGCCCGCTTGATGACCTCCTCGGCGGTCGCAAGTTGCTTCGCGGTGAACCGGACGCCTTGTCCCTTGATCCGGATGCCATATTCGCCATATGCGAGCGTGGTGCCCCGTGTCGATCCACCAGTAGGTATCGGAATGCGACCTTTTTGGCGTTTGGCGTACTTGACCTTGCGAGGGGCAATTTGGTTGCGGAAACGCGCACCAAAGGTACCGTTCGGGATGGATACTGGTGCCGTCGCATGTCTTAACGTTGGCAACGCAGAAAGGAACGAGAACATTGTGGTCGCTGTGATAGACAGAAGCTGAGTAGGTCAGGTGGGAAACGATTGTGACCCCCATTGGAGGGGTTACTTCCTTAGTAACGCCTACCACTGCTTGATCGACTACGACCACGACCACGACCACCCGTCGGTCGCCACCATGAACGACAAGAAGAGAGCGTTCGAGGGCAACGGCGAGTCTTCTGTCGCAAAGAAACTTAAAAGGTAGGACAAGCTCTCCATTGGTGGTCTGGCTTGTGTCTGATGTCTGCCGTGTCCTTTTCAGCGATGCTGTGAGTCCTTCCTTCGTCCCTCAAGGTGAATTCACCCGTCACACTTTATTCTAACATGTTTCTATAACCTTTCTGCTCTTCTACAGACACCCTCTAATGGTTCATCGACGCCCGTGGTGAGTCTTGCCCCCCGTAGCCATTCACCTCCAAACCATTCACCATTCAATCACAGCTACCAGGAGATGCGCTCATCGCTCAAAAGCGGGCCGAAATCGCTGCCAAGGTAGCTGCGATGAAAAGCAACATACCAGGCGTCGCAACCAAGCCGGCTGCCATCACGACCCCACCCGTCAAGCCCGCCACCCCTTCCCCCGCACCCGGTCCCGTGATGCCCAACATGGACGACCTTGGGCGCAAAGTTGCCGAAGCAAAACGTCGTGTCGCGGAAGCTCAGAGCAAACTCGCTATAAAGGATAACCCTTACATGGTGCGTTCGCCGCGCCTTCTTCGCGCAACAGAACTGACGACCCGGTACAGTCGATGCCTCAGACTGGAAAGAAGAACAAGCAACCGGAGCCTGCGCAACAAGGAGCCGGTCTGAAGATGGCCGCACATCCATTACTGCTCGACACTACTCCAGTCGCACCTCAGTCCAAAAAGGACAAGTACAAACCGATGCAGCCCAAGTTTGCCTCTATCAAGGTACGATTATTGGTTCTTTTGGTTGAGGCTCTTCTGCTTACTTGGGGTGCCAGGCAAATATTCGGAACATCCCCACTCCTCCTCCTGCTCCGACGCCAGTTCCCACTGCCGAGGTCAAAGCCAACCCTTACTCCTCAGGACCTTCTGCTGTGAAAGACAGTGGCTTCGAAGGTGCTCCAAAAGAGCGAACTGGCCGTTCGTTTAGGTTTAACCCCAAGGGCAAGTACGTACAACTCGGCAACCAGATGCGGCAAGACACCCAGCTCGAGGCGTTGAAGCAGCGTATTGCGCAGGGTGCTCGCAAGGCAGGGTTAGACTCGGAATTTGAGACTCTGGAAAAGAATATCAAGGTCAGGGTATTTACTACTGAGCGATAGCCAAGCTGACTTCGTACGTAGCGTGAACCGCCTCCGGATGTGGAGTGGTGGGATGCTGCCTTGCTACCGAACAAGTCTTACGATGACGACCTTGCATTCGGTTTCGAACACCTCAACATTCGCACTCAGGACTCGCCGGTCACGCTCTATATCCAACACCCTATCCCGATTCCCGGTTTTGGCGAGAAGAACAAGGTTAACCTCAGGCCGCTCAAATTGACCGCCAAGGTCCGTTGCATCGTTCTTCCTTCACGGTCTTCGTTTGTAATCTCGTCTACAGGAGCAAAAGAAGATGAGGAAGCAACGTCGGCAGGCTGAACTGCAAGACAAGCGTGACCGCATTCGGATGGGTCTCATTCCTCCTGATCCTCCCAAAGGTATTTAGTTCAATGAGATCGACCCGCGCGTAGTACTCATGCTGTATAGTTCGTCTGGCCAACTTGATGAAGGTTCTGACCTCAGATGCGGTTCAAGATCCTACGCGAGTCGAGGCTCGTGTGCGCCGCGAAGTTGCTATGAGAAAGCATACGCACGAAAAGATGAACGCCGAACGCAAGCTTACCGATGAGCAGCGACGTGAAAGTATTGAGAACAAGAAGTTGGAAGAGGAAAAGAAAGGCATTTGTGGTGCTGTATTCAAGTATGTTTATCATCCATTGCTCCCTCGTTGCTTCAACTAATGTTTATTGCTATGAAGGGTCAAGAACCTGTCAGATCCTGCTCACCGCTTCAAAGCTCGGAAGAACGCGGAACAAATGAACTTGACGGGTTTGTGTATCTTCAATCCTGCATTCAGCATGGTCTATGTCGAAGGCGCGCAAAAGTTTATACGGCAATACAAGCGCTTGATGCTATACCGTATCGCCTGGACGGAGGCGGCTCGCCCTCGCGGAGGAGAAGAGGTTGAAATTGAGGTGGGCGATGGCGAGGAAGGTACAAATGGCAAAGGGAAAGCAAGGGCCGATGATGCTGTGAATGGTGAAGGGGAGGGTGTCGCATCGCTGGAAAACAATGCGTGTTATCTGGTCTGGGAGGGTCAGCTGCGAGAGCGGTCGTTCAACAGTTTCAAGCCAAGGAGTTGCCCTACTGATGCAGCTGCAAAGGAAGTGCTTGGACACAAGCTGGCGGGGTACTGGGATATGACCAAGAACTGGAAACCGGAGGAAGAGGAGTTGTTCTAGTCCTAGATATTTTACTAGCTATTCCGATGTTGAGGTTTGCTAATATATAATCTTCCCGGAATTGGAAAAGTATAAAAGGTCCGAGCAGCCACCTCCTCGTTCGCGTCGGCCCACCATGCGTCTCGCTCTGGCGCTTGTCATCACCCCGTTGTTCGCCTTCGTTCTCGGTTCTCCTCTTCCCGACATCAGCCCCAATACGCAGCAACTATTATTCAGCTCGAATGACAATACGAACCAATGCCAACCCGAAGGCACCCTCTGCGACTACCCTGCTGGCACGAGGGGCCTTTGCTGCGCACCGCTGTTGTGCGTCCCACTGAGCACACACAAGTCGCCTTACTCGATTTGCGCTAATCGTTCGTGTTGCTTCTCGCTGCGTTTTTTGGTTGTGCTGACGTCGGTTAAACTAGTTCGCATTTGATTGTTTCTATGCCTCTGTGCTCTACTGCGTCGTTTCTTGCATCGGCTGTCAAAAATCTGTCTGGGTACTAGTGTGTTGTTCGTTTTCTCATGCGATAACGTAGAGCACGCGGTGTTCTGTTGGTTCTAGCCCCACGTTTCAATTCAGACTGCAGACATTTGTGTTTATGGCTCCTCCAAGTCGGCAATGGTCATTTTCAGGTGTGTGACGACATCACAATTATCACTGTCGTGCGCAAGCTACGTTCCACTACACTCGGCATCATCTATGCAGCGCATGGAATGCGTACTGGTCGACGACCCGCAACAGTCCCGCCATTGAGAAACAAGAACAAACCGGCTCAAAAATTGAGAAGTCCCGTCTGTCTTGGTTTCGCTGGCACCAACCCAGAACTAACACAATTCGTCGTGCTCGCAACGCCTTGCTGTTCGTTTATATGGAAAAAAGGAAGCTTTACGGAGTTTGAAACAGTGGGCGAAGAAGCATTCATTATAGAGAGCCCTTGAGACTCGAGTGGTCTGCTGCCCAACTGACTCGCCATGCACTGGCAATACTTGCCTCTCATATTCTTCGCGACGTCGTTGTATGCGCTCGTCGCCAGCGCTCCTCTGCACGACAGTGACATTAGCCCCGAGCCAGCGCTGACGCTCGGCAGTACGGGTCTAGTTGCGCAGCGACGATGCCGAGGCTATGGTAGGCTCTGTGACGGGCCAGCTGGGACGCGGAGCTCGTGTTGTGCACCACTGCTGTGCGTGCCCTTGAGTGCGCACAAGACGCCCTATTTAGTATGTGCCTGAGTGTGAGTAGGTTGGTTTTGTACGGAGTTTGCTACCAGAAATCTGACGCGTTGACGATAGTCGATGGTGTGGTAGTGTGGCTTTTGTCTGTGCTCCACGGGGCGTAGGCGTGTGGACATCGTGTTCAGTGCACGAGTTTGTCTGGCCATGGCGTTGACCGTTCCTATCAGATTGGTTTCTTCACAATCACTGTGTCGATCTTTTGACCTACTATACTACTCACTGACACTGGTTGTGATGATGCATGTGCAGGGTGACAACGTCAACTTGACAGACTGGATTACATTCTCATTCTCATTCCTACCTTACCTTACCATTATTTGAAGTCTTGTGATGAAATGTGCATCAAACTATCTACTGTTGTTCCCCTGTCACATGGTACAACATGGTTCCCTGCATGATATTCACGTACCCGAAACCATCCACTTTAGACTATCCCGACATCCTCCAATTCATAAATCCTCAATTGATGGCGATAATGTTACTACCAGCGTATATCGTACGCTCTTCGCTGGAGAGACCACAAGGAAAGCGATGTCAGTGATGGCGCATTCGAAAGCATCTGAGAAAGACAGAAATGCAACAAGTGCATACCTGGTGGTTGCAACAAACTGATATTGTCTGATGAGTGACGTCAATGAATAGACTCATCAAACTGTTGTGAAAGAAGTGACTTACCCAGGCTCGACTTGGAGAGGAATATCCAGGGTTTGTGGGTCATCCCGTTCAACGTGCATGTCCTCGGCGATGAGAACATGTTTGCCCAAGTCTTGTTCCCACAAGAAGAGGTCGACTTTGGTAGGGCCGCTCTCTGGGAAATGGAATTCGATCGACACAGAGGTACCCCGATGGCCATGTTCTGGTACCTTGATTCTTCCTGATGTGCTCGAGTGGACGGTGATACTGTTGCTACGGACATATTCCGCGGAGACATCACTGATAACCACGATAGAGAAAACCATGTCAGCGATTACCGAAAGCATATGAGAGATAGCAAGGCAACGAGTACACACCCCACTTTGGTTGCTACGAACTGATATTGTCTAACGAGTGACGTCAATGCATACGCTCATCAAACGGCTGAATGGGAGCGTGCCATGAATTGACCTCTAGAGGAATAATCACGACCATCTGTGGGTGATTCCGATGGACGGATATGTGGTTGGCGACAGGGTACGTTGAGAGCGAGTGGAGGTCGGACATGAAGAGATCGACTGTGGCGAGATTGCCCTCGATGAGAGTAAAGTCGACGTGCACATATTCACCCTGAATGCCAATATCTGGTACTTTGATTCCTAGCGACACGCCAGTGTCTGTCATGGGGTCGCGATACCTGTGTGAGTGGACAGAGGATGACAAATGTATTCCCACGCGACATTAGACCCCCTATCTTCCACAACTCGTCGAGTATCCTCTCACTCATCCTCCCAAGTGTCCACACCTGCCATCACCATGCACAGCAAGACCGTAGTCGTGTTAATAGGTCAGGTTCTAAGTACCAGAACCTACTGTGTTCTCCTCTCCCTGGACGCACTCATGATGATCATGTTGACCATGGGTGTACTTTCCTTTGAAGCCTCGTTCCTCTCGCCCGGATTTCCCCCCTATCCACATCGTGTCCTCCATTTTTTGCTCCTATCTGGAAATTCAGCGCTGATGCTCTTTTGGGGCATATACAATGCTGCACAAGGACATTGGCTCCGAGTCCTGTGGTGGCGCATCGCATTCGTTGTCTCTTTCTTTGCAGGAGTCTGTTCCATATTCGAGGTCGCATATCAGGGGAGATTCGTTTCTGAATGTATCGCATGTACGAGCGCCTTTTTCTTTGTTATGCTGGTGTGCTCACGTCACTGGCAGTGTTTGGACTCGAGGATGTGAGCGAGATGTCTCAGCTTCAACACATCGTCGTCCTTTCCGTTGGTTTTGTTATTGTCCACCTCGTTGCGGCTGATGTACTTTACACGGGCATGACAGGGGTTGTGACAAGCGAGGATCCTTTACCTGTGTTCACCTTGCATGAGGTCTACCTCTGGTGTGTACCGATCATCTCAGCAGTATGGTCTATGTGTAAAGTGGACCGGACTCTACATCCTAGGTCCAGCTTGGCAGGCGCTAGGGAGAAGACGAGGGCGTTTTCCATTCATAGCATGGACAATTCAGTTTAGCACCGTCATCACAAATTGCCAAATGGGATAGTCATACATTCGTAGTCATACATTCGTCTGAGTGTAACAAAAAAACGATCTTGGATTCATTTTTGACTCAATTTCGCGTGAGGGTGTCCGTCAACGTTTCAACAGCATGCTTGCAGAAAGCAAGTAGTAAGTATATACACTCACGAAAGTCAAAATTTTGGTCTGCTGCTTGGGATGCGCGGCGTCGTTCACAATTGTGATAACAAGAAGCTCACACTTCGTTGCAACTCGACACAGAACCTATCTGGTTGCATTGCCCAGCACGCAGCTGTGGTTGAGAAATTTAACAAAACATACCGACCGAGATGCAAGCAAATCTACCCAAGTTCGCCAGCATGTCGGACCTGGATAATGAATTGGACGCTGACTCAGTTCCCGGATCGGACTGCTGGCGTCTTCTTTGGAGGACAGAGGGAATGAAGACGAGCCTAGATTGATCATCCTGCCTTGAAACTCCAACGGTGGTGTGGACGATGAGGGTCGTGAGGAAAAAACCTCCACGAATAGAAGTGACCTGGTCAACAGGTTGGCTTGGGGATGAGCGCTGAGCGTTTGAGCAACCTGGCTGGTCGAGGTGGCCCGCATCTCGAAAGAAGATCGGGTGACATCGATAATCTTCCGGATGATGTACAGCGTGGGAACACAATTGGTAACGTTGTCATACACCAGGCTGTTACTACCACTTACAGCCTTCCAGTGGTCAATATCATATCAGCTTGTTTATCGATGTCTTTGGCACTGAGCTCCATTGATCCTTCTTATTTACGTGGGACTCGGATGTACTAAGCCCAAAGAGGGTGGTCAGTTGGCACATGCGTTGATGTTCGAAGGTTCGCCATCAGCAACTCGGTTGCATCGCAGTCGAAATAGCTTGAAATGTGAATCACAGCCTGATCATCCGATATAACTGCAGCAGTGGACTCGTCGTATACTGAGGTGGAAGTTCTGACACGACAAAACGTGATCATCTCCGTGTCAATCACATCTCCACTGCCGCCATCATGTCCGCCGACGCAATACATGCCTACCAGACTGAGCTCCTCATCCAAGCAGAACAAGTCGGTGCCCTCAAGTTTGGCCAGTTCACTCTCAAATCAGGACGGTACGTATTTCCCCAATCAACAAACCCGATAACGTATGATATAGAATGATGACACGCGAGCTTGTACATACACACTCAGGATCTCGCCCTATTTTTTCAACGCTGGTCTGATGAGCAGCGGAAAGATCCTCGACACGATCGCAAACGCGTATGCGGCGACGATCGTCGATGCGCTGGATGCGCATGTGGTCCCTACCTTTGACGTCATTTTCGGACCGGCGTACAAGGGGATCTCGCTCGCAGCTTGTACGACGCTTGTGCTGAGTGCCAAGTATGACCGCTCGTATGGGTTCGCGTATGATCGCAAGGAAGAAAAGGCTCACGGAGAAGGCGGCAAGCTCGTTGGGGCATCCGTACAGGGAAAAAAGGTATTGATCCTTGATGACGTCATGACTGCTGGGACGGCCGTGAGGCTAGCTATCCAGTCGATCCAAGCAGAGGGTGGCGAGGTGGTGGGTGTGGTTCAGTTGCTCGACAGGCAGGAGAGAGGAAAAGATGGAGGGAGCACAGTAGAAGAGGTCGAGGGCATTGTTGGAGGTAAAGGACGGGTACTGTCGGTGCTAAAGATGAGGACAGTGATGGCCTGGTTGGAAGAAAATGGGAAATCGGACGTTTTGAGCAGGATGCAAGCATACTGGGACGAGTTTGGCTGGAAAGCGTAGGACTACAGACCAGTACTGTATGTCTGTTCTTTGGGGGAAATACAGCCATGTGATGCATGATGCGTGCCCTAACTACTACCGAGCCGTTGACCAGAACCCCAACTGTACCCGGGTGCTCGACCACCTGCAGCTTGCTCAGCACGTTGTCTGGGTGCATGGACCTGATATCCGCCCCTGTTGGTAGCCCGGCGCTCTCCCTCATGTTCACCAAACAAACCTCTCAACCATCTTGGTGCGAGAGCCAAACCCGCAAACCTTCCTTGTTCCACACCACCAGCTCCGGTACCTGCACCCCATACCAACCACCACCACAGATGCCCAACAATCATCCCTGACAGACTCTCTGATGCACGACCATTGAGGGCGTCTATTGCGAGGAGGGCGTATGGGAAATACTTGACTGGGATAGTGATGAGGCCCATGACCGACGTCTGTGCACCTGGTGGTGCTAACGCACACATCAGGTACGTGAGACAGTTCAGAAAGGCATGGTCGTGGATCACGGAACCAAACGGACGGTTAAGAGCCTAAGGACTGTTAAAGTATCATAAGGATCATGATAACTGAGAGACTTACGATAACCCCAAGGGAGGCGAGGAAAAGCTGCCATGCATAGTCCGAGGAACGACGTTCATAATGCGTGGTTTCAAGACTGTTCGAATTTCGGCTGGGAGAACACCGCGTGTTGGAAGGAGCAAACACACAAACGAGGCGAAGAACGCAACTATAACATAATGAGGTGGAACAAATATCCTAGTCCCGTTGCTAGTTCACTGAAGCTGAGGTTCGAACCACAGTGGAGAATCGACAGCAACTTACTCCCGAAAAACAAGCTCGTGTAGGCTCTCCAAACCTACGAACCTGTCAGTGATGTAATGATCATCTCGCGGAACACGAAGAAACTGACCTCCCATTTCTTGGTGATGAGGTGAGTGATGAAGAGCAACTTGTGCATAGACACAAAGCCAACGATGGCGGGTATGGTGACCCCCAAGGACGACAGGACAAGGAAGCGCGTTACTGGTGGGATTTTGTTGATTTCTGCGACAATGTCTGCCATTTTGATTTTTGGGTGCTGAACAGTGAACAACTTGCAGACGTGGCGCGCAGCAGCAGTGAGCTCCAAGTCACGTGATATCTCGATGCGCGCGACTAGATCCGAGAATCTTGTTGCTCCGATACCACAACTCCACCACGCTCCATTCCTGTGTTCCATATGTTAACTTTCTATTTCGACGAACAGGGTATCTAATGAACTTGAAGGCGTTGCTAAACCATCTATTGAAGGATGAGACCCCTGACGAAGAGGAGCGTGCCGATGCACCACAGAACTCCCAAGTCACACCCTTGCAAAACTCACAATACGCCAAGGACTCGGAGGGAGTAGGAGTTGATATTGGTGGCGCTGCGCAGACTGGTGGAACGGCCAACGAAGACGATGCAGACCTGGATTATGACGATGATGCTCTCCCTGATGTCGATTTGGACGAGCAACCCGACGCGAGTCCACAAGGTCCACGCCGCATTTTCTCCCGGATATTGTCGTCTATATTTCCTTCCCCGACCAATGAAGAAGAGATCCAAGCATACATACCCCACTATCGCGTCCTGCCAATTCTTTCTGGAACCATCATCCCGTTTTGCATTCTGCTAGATATACCCGGGTTAACAGCAGATTGGTATGTCCGTACGAGCGGATCTGACATCGTCGCCTCGAAACCTAATCCAACCTTGCTCGACGTCGGCATTGCTCTGGGTTTAGTCTGCGCAGTCTTGGCCAACATGTGTTTGGTCGTTCGTTTCCTGGAGAGACGTATCAAGACGATGACAATTTTATGTACTGTGTTTCTCTCGATACATGGTACGTTCATCATTACATTTTTGCGTCGTGATTCTGACTGTGTTTAGATACTATCAACGTTGCTGCTCTTGCTGCGTTCGGAGCGACCAAGGATGGTTACACATTCAGCCAGGCATTTTGGTTAACGTTATGCTCCACGATTGTGTCCATGTTCACGAACGTGACACTTATCATTGATCTTATCATGACCCCTGATTTCAAGCGAAGCGGTGAGTCACTAGACTGTTGCTTTTGTAATGGCCTGTCAGTTGATACTCTGCACAGGGAGCGGACTCACCCGGAGACAACGGTCTCTGGTCATTATCATCATTGGTCTATGCTGTTACGTTGCGCTGGGTGGTCTTGTTAACTCGTTCCTCCTCGACCTGTCTTTCATCAATGGTCTATATTTCACTGTTGTAACCATCGAGACCATCGGCTTTGGAGATATTGTGCCGAACAGCGCAGGCTCCAGAGTATTCATTTGTTTCTACGCCACAGTGGGCATCATCAATATCGCTTTCGTCGTTGGGTATGTTCGCGAGACGGTCCGGGAAGGTCTTGATTTTGGCTATCGGAGACGGCTTCTGGCGATCCAGGAGCGGAGACGAGCCGCTCGTCTTCGGAGACGTGCAGAGAATCGATGGAGACATGCCATCATATGGCGTTTACGCGAACGACAAGAACATGTATGGATCCCAAAGAACACGAACAATCGCAGGTTCCTTTGGTCAATGCTCAGGTACTGCTTTTCGCGTGCCAAGTGGGAAATTCTGTCAACCGCGAGGAGAAGCACGCACAAGAGCCATCGCCACTATGGTATGCAATTGAATTTGAACGCTCTTCCGCCATGCCAGCTCGAGGCTGCAGCCCTCGAGGCCGGTTCCCCCCTCGATACCTTGCTTCCCACAGATTTCTACGACTCGTATGATCAAGAGGCCTGTCTCCATGTTCTTGTTACCGGCGATGAACATCGACATCCTTTACCGTCATGGTTCGTTGTTCATCCAGTCTACCGTCGTGGTGAACGTGCCAACGAGCCTTTGACACATCGCCGGTTGGGTGCCATGGCCGCAATTCTTACAAAGCTGGGTTTCGCCATCTACGAACTCGGTGGCAGTCCCCTCTGGAATACGCCCGATGTTCAGGATGCTTCGGCTGCGGAAGCTCCGGACAGCGCCGGAAGTCTGCAAACGAGCTCCTCAGACGACGAAAATTATCGTGAGGACGTGGCGAACACTGAACAGAAAGCATATTACACTCGCACTGGTTTAAGTTGGGGTTGGTTTCTCATTTTCTGGACGGTAAGTGAACGCACAAAAAGTGCTGAGGGGATGACCGTTGAGTATTGTCGTACAGGGCGGTGCAGCCATCTTCAAAGCGACCGAGGGCTGGACTTATGGATCATCTGTTTACTTTTGTTAGCATTTCTAGCATTTCCATCTCTTTGGATGATTCCTCGCTAACGCTGTGTGATAGGTTTTATTGCTTTTACTACGATTGGCTATGGTGATTTAGTGCCCACTACGCCAGCAGGTCGTTCCATCTTTGTCGTGTGGGCTTTGATCGGCGTGGCGACTATGACGATCTTCATTTCGGGTTAGTGTTTCAGTGCCTATCCTGGCTTGAAAAGCGTTGACAACTCCGTGCACAGTCGTGTCCGAAGCATACTCCTCTCGATACAAGGGCATTCTTGGTCGCAACTCTTTCAAACATGTCGTTCGGCGATATCACCAACGTAACAAAGTCGAGCTGAGCGAAAAAGTACAACGGATAGGCTCCACAACCGGTATTGAGCTTGACACGTTAGAACGCGCCGTCGTCGAAAGTGAATCACCACCAGCGCCGAGTACAATCCCCGCCGTTGCCTCCAGTTCCGAACACCCGCACGTTGGGCACGTCCAACTGTCGGCGCTAGAAAAGCTTCCGCGACAGATCTTGACAGAGACACAGTCGATTCAGCAGTACATGCAACTGATTGGTGGCTTTGACGCGCATTCGACCGCGAACGTGAAGTTTGTCGATAATGCAGTCTGGGGTCTCATTGATGAAATCATGGGTGGGAAGAAGCTGCCCGAGGGTACCAAGAAGGATATCCTTAAGGATTCGGAATCTCGTCAGGTTCATATTCCACTTCCATTCAATGCATGGGGCTGACTCTTTTCTGGCCTTGATGGAACATAGTCGCTGATGTTGTTGGGGATAGAACGTGAGTCGAACGCACTCTGGTGGATAACGCGTTCTTGCCCGTTGACGTGTTCGGTGTATAGGATCCTTGAAGGAGTTGGTGGACATCTCCGAGCAGGCAATCGCTGCCATTCAACAACGAGACCAGGTCATTCCCACGTTGGAACGAGAAACGGAGCAGGATGAAGCGGAGATATCCGCTGGTTAGCGTCAGTGCGTTCTATACTGAGGTGGTACATAAATTATACTTAACTATTTGCTGTGTATCTCGTTTGTCCAGGACTCAACGTTGGACCAGAGGTTTCGTAGCTCGTACTACTGAGAGTACATATGTCGTCTCGTCTCGTCCTCGTCTTGTACCGCACGTATGCTGTCAGCACCAGCCGTGAGCGTGTGGATCAAGCTTGAACTCGGCCGAATCAGAGGGATCAGTCCACGTCCACGAATGAGATGGTGTCATGAATTTCCCTCTCCCACTCGTTTCACTCTTCCTTGCGTTTTCTCATAGATGGCATGGGTTTGCGCAACAAGATAAGGAACGGTATCGATGACCTCAGGAACTTAATCGGAGCCGTGAGCAAGATACATTTGATGTGATGGTTGAGTCATACTACAAGTGCAGATATCTAGTCGCTACATTTTCATACACTTTCTCATCTTTTTGATAACCCTCGACAGTGGAAAGGTCAAACTAAGCGTCCCCGACGTCCCATGCCTTCTCCACGATCGCCATCTGTTGAAACCATTGACCATAGTCCATTTGCACCGCATACATGTACGGCTGGTTCAATCCCCTCAACGCTTCGACGACCCATGTCTGACAATTCCAGTCGGGTCTTCCCTGCTGGATCGGAACGAGGGAAAAATGCGTCTCGAGAGCTCCCAAAGCACTTGGCGCTACCCATCCAACGAGATGGGATCCCCTCTCGTCCTTGTCCCACTTGAGGTGGCGGTTATTGACGACCTGCTGGTTAAAATACCCGGTCTGCAGACTGCCGCCAATTTCGTAAAAGTTGCCGACGCCGCGCCTGGCTGACGTAGGGATGAAGATCGCCCAGTGGTGGAGTCGGACACGGTCATCCGAGCGGTCCCCTCGGGAGAATTGCGCGATCCTGATAGGGAGGTGGCCTGCGGGGACCTGGATCAAAGGGTGCTGTCCATGTAAAATCGGATACTCGGGTTTCGGTGTAGGTCCAAGGCTCGCGGCATAGGCTGTGGGACGGGGACGGAGAAAAGGTCAACAATGTGCAATGGCGATGAGGGGACAGAGACTGACCGTTGTAGGTAGCCACCAACTCAGGAGGATAACTGTTGGGCTGCATTGCGAATACAGAACTTTGAATCTGGGGAAGTAGGAATGATGATTTCACCCACTTGGCAGGACATCTTTATACCCGAGGATCGTCCATATTGCAGTCTCTTGTGTGGAGGAACAATGGGAGTGTGGACACCTTTCCCTTTGATTTCGGTAGGCCACGATTCTGTCGTACGAGGAGAAGATGGACTGTCGACGCTTTGATGCTTTGACGCAGAACGAGTGATCTGTCACCGGTTCGGATGCCCCGTAGTGCGTGTGATAGTAACCGAGGTGTGGACATCGTGGATAATGTATCTTGCTACATACAACGCAGGCGAGCGCGGGAGAAGTGGAGCAACCCGGCTGAGTGAGTCATGCGTTGGTGCTTCTTGTCACCAATGTGGTATCTATCGACGGCGGCACAGACACTTCCGATGGTCGGGAACAAGTGGAGAGCCCGTTCGAGACAAGAAAAGGTAATATCCACGGGGTGGAAACATATCAGCATCGTCAAGCACGGACCCCGTACGCCATTACAGCGCACAATTTACCTACGTCACCTGTATCACATAAGTCCACTGTGATGAAAGCCTCAACATGAGTTGTGAGCCTGAGCTCACTATGACTTAGGTGGCTCATGTCCACGGGCTAGATTGGATGTACGGTGTCTCATCCGATTGATGCCTAGCATAGTCAGAGGTGCCAGGCATCAGCATCGCATTCGGTGGATGAGTCTGCGGCATACTCACGACATTTTCACTATCTGCCTTTCGATTGCGATGAACGTGACATACTGAAGAGTAGGCCGCATATACATATATTAAATGTGCCGAAAGATGCATAGTCTGTGGCTTGGCGGCGTCAGCAGGCGAACGGGAAACCAGGGACACGAACAGTTGCGTGCAGGGTGTGTAAATTCATAGGTTCTCTTACATCCACCTGACTAGCGTTTGTGAATCCCGAGGAAGCAGATCACAGGGAGAGCGATATGTCTGAGAACACTCACAGGTTTCCAATTAGGCTCCGCTGATTCTTCTACGAGACACTTCTTGGTACGTTGACAAGGGTATTTGTCAGAACGGTTAACGGTATGAAGGACTTTGTATAGATGCACGTACATACTAGCCCTTCAGTACTCAGTCCCGGTGTTCTGATCGCCGCGATAGAGTCCATTACTAGGTACGAGTCCTCACCCAGCCATGGCAGCGAGTCGGGGTCGGGCACTTCGTACAAAGAAGCTCACGTTAGCTCAATAGAGAAACAGAGGAGAGACTGTTATCAGGTAAAAATACAGAGAACCATAACCGACGAACTTGATAAACGTCCATCAAAGTTCAAAGTGGCCACGTGAGAGTTTCGTCACTTACCATTGCCCACGTCGAGCCAAGCGACGATGAAACAAAATGAAGTACACAGGACAGCAATATCCGCCTGACCTCCAAACATCCACCCTCCCATTCATCGCGACTGGCACCGTTGCTGGCGCTCTCGATGAGCCCAGCTCAAAATAATGGCAGCCCGACTTTACGAACAACGATAAAATCTACCTTTGGGCAAATATAGATACAAAAATCGGATTCGTCACGGATACCTCGAGGTAACTTTGCACCGTGCTGGCTTTGTCGCATTCATTCTGAGATGCAACGCGCGTTGCAGATTCGACCGTGTTGCATGGGGCAGGTGCACAAGGACCGATTGCGCGGTGTTATTGCTACAGGCGTGGGGGACGGCGAACCTGCGCTGTGGGACCTTGCAAAGATCATTGCTCATGCAGAGTTCATTACCGTCACCGTTCCCGTTGGGCATCGCCGATCACCGCGTTGTTTCTCTAGCCCATCCTGGTCGCTTATCCCCCGCAACACGATTCATACTCTACCACCACAACAACTTGGGTTATACGTGCCTCCACCACGGGTTTCTCAAGGATTTTATGCGCCGCGCCACTGTCTAATAGTCAAGGTCCGCCGGTCCAGATGAGAGGTTTTCCTCGGACACGACATCCATTGGGCGGGCTGTCGTCTCAACAGCCGGACCTCATGCGCATGCCACGGCTCCGCTCAGACCAAGATACCATAAGTGACTCGTTAGTGTCCGGGATTGATTTGACGCCACTCAATGCCCGTTTTACGTCCGGCACGAGCCGATGATCGTGCACACATTCCCGAATCGGCGTTGCCTATTTGTAACGTGCCGACGGAACGAGTGGTGCATTTGAAGCAAACGGTGCCCGTACGTATTTTCCTTGCCTTCTCTCTCTGCGCGTATGGGAGCGAGGAATGATGACTTGTGTGCAGTCGCAGCAAAAACGCATAGTCGATCACCTTGAGCGGCGTATCAACCCATAGTTTGACGCGTTCAACAACGGGATGCTGTCCAACCCTGTCATGGACCAGTTGCTGGTACTCATCCAAGGTACGCGTGCCGGCCCAGGTGTTGAGTATGCTGGAGGGTGTTGGCTGACGACATAGGGCCTGTAGCGGTGGATACGACGCGGAGCGTCCGCATTGATTTACTTGCCCGGGGTTCGCAGAGGGACAACACTGCACTGTGAATGTCCGGGATTAAGCAGCTGATCACCGTCATACACTTATGTGACGGCGAAATACGACCGGCCGGTGTGGGTGTTAGAAAAGGTGTTCGTGAGCTTGGTGAATACAGGGCATGGATTCTACGATAGCCTCTACGAAGGTCTTTCTTTACACTTGAATTTCGAAATGATTTGACCTGGACAGACCGTGCGCGTGAGCCTCCGCTTCGTTACTTCTCTATGGAAGCTGCGCTCAGCATCGAAATACATGCCGGGCACAAAACATCATGCTCTTGTTGAGGGACTCGAGTCCCTGAAGCTCAAGGAGGCAGTTCAGCTTGTCACGTAAATATCATGTACAGTTTGTGCTGCATTTCTGGCTTGTCACTTTGAAACAACTTGAACCTGATGTGATTTGATACGCGGAAACAAAAACAAAAAAATTACAACAACTACATTGCATGGCTGTCCCTTGTACAGTTCTGTCACAGACTGACAGTGTACAGGAATATTGATGTCATAGGGATGTTCAGCCTGGCCCGTGTCCGCTACTAGTAAGCTCGCTTATTTCCACCTCATTTGAATTCGATCCGTTCAAACTCACTGACCTCCATAGCACATACTGGATGTATTGTAGCCATGTAGACAATCTATCAACGAACATTGTGCATGGCATTGCACAACCTACAAGACTGCCGAACGAACGTGGTGCGTGAGTCGACTCAGGCTGCCGAAGTTGTTGTAATTTTGTTTTGCACAGGGAACTTTGCCGTGGCATTAACGTCAGTATCGGCTGTGGCCGTCTGCACTGCACAACTTATCAGCTGAATCAGGATTTGCCGAACGACTCTGATGGTTGTCGTTTAGCGGTTTCAGAGCGGGGCGATATCACTGTCTGCCATACACCAGCAGGTATAAATACGCATCCTGGATTCCTGCTTCTGTATTAACATCATTCCTAACATTCCTAACTTCTCACTTCACATCATGATCAGTGCCAGCCGTGTCATTAGCTTCATTGGTCTGCTTGCACTTGCGGCCTCCCTGCCCCTTTCCGAACGTGAAGAGAATACAGCGTGGGCCCCACATATAACATACCCCAATACCTACACTGTATGGTGTGTGGGAGCTTCCCATCATGTCTACTGGTATGTCAATACATTCTTATCCCTCGTACTCGCTTATATCATGCTCTTTGCAGGGATACTAGCAACATCCCTGCCCAGTCCACCAATGCCATCTTCAATTTATATCTCGTTGCACACGAGTCTTGGGTTGATCCAGGTAGGTCTCTGACCCAAATCCCCTAGCATCACCACTTAGCACGTTTCCAGATCATCCACTGGCCACAAATTTCCCACTCGACGCGGGGGTGGTTACGATTACAACCCCAAACGTACCCCCTGGTAATTACGCAGTTGACTGTAAGTGACCGTGCCAGCCAGCAATACTATCACACCTGACTTGCTCCTGAAAGTGTACGGCAATGGTGGTACTGGCGAAGGCTGGAGCCAGCTCTTCCAAATCAAGTACTGCTGAAAGAAGTTGCCGGATACCTTATACTATTCATGCTTGACATGCGATCACGACACGGCACTCAAGCTGCATACCAGTCATGACATGCCAGACGCATAGATTAATGTTTGCAGCTCGATGACATTGTTATGACATTAAAGAACTTTTCTTTTTGGACCGTGTACATTCCATCACGACTCGCCTTATTTATTTATTTATTCATCTATCTTCCCTCTTCATGGTGCATTCATGGTCTTTTGTGTATCACAGAACGCATATGATCAGACATAGAGTGTTTGTGCAAACTCTCATCATTCTCAGGCTCATGAACCGAAAGGCATTCTCGAGACAGGGTGAAAGGGCCACTGCACGCACCTTCTGACCGTCGGGATATGGCCCTGAGTTGATCGCACCCGCTGAGTTGCCCTCACGTAAGGATCACTGCATGGCTGAACCTGGGGAATGAACCACTTGTAGGCTCACACTGGACCGTCGTACGCGTGGGGTCACTCGATCAAGATGCATGCGTCGGCCAGTGTTATGATAGGCGGAGCAGGGAGAACGCTTGAGGTACTTACGGCAGTACGTGCAGTGCACTACATGGCAGGGCTGATGGGGGGCATTTCAGACGTGGCAAGGGATGGTGTGACTTGCGGACGTGGCATGCGATGCTTGTTTTGACACGCCAATCACGGCGAAGGAGGCTGGATGCAGGTACAACGCATTAACGGTGGTTCTTCGGATTGGGAGCTTGCCAAGGCACATCGCTGCCGGGTGGGGACGAGCTGGTGTTGTTCGGAGAAATAGGAGTAGGTGCATCATTCGACGGTGTCAAATCGGTTATTATACTCTAAAAGAAGTATTAGCAAGTACATCTCGACTAGTTGACAAGTAAACAAGTCAGTTACGACCTCAAATAAGCCCTCCTGACCTCACCCTCGTCGAGCTCTGTTGAGGACGGCAGCCAGCCGACCCGCCTGAGCACTGAAGTACTGACCCATCACTCCTTGATCATACCGGCATAATCCGGAGTGTACAATTCAGCATTGGGCAATTTCCTGGGTTTCCTCGCCACTATAACGAGTGCATTTTCCTCGTCTTCGTCCCCATAGTGGTCCCTGTCCCCTAGGTTGGACGCGGACGGGAAATGGTAGGGTGGCGCAAGGTCGTCGAGTTCTTCGGGAAAGACAAGCCTACAATTGAGTTGGTGGGTGGGTGTTGCCCAGGCGTATGGACAGAGGATATCATCGTCGGTGCCGAGAGCGCTGAGGATAAATTTGGTCGCGTTGAAGAGTCAGATGTGGGGCACACGAGCTATGCGTCAAGTTTATCTTGCCATTTCCCGACCAGACCTTCCCAGAAGAGATGGCGGATACATGCGTCGTAGATGGTACTTCGGCGGTAAGCTTCGACGTCTGGGGCAGGTGGCGGGTATAGTTCCGGGGCAATGTGCGGAGACGTTCAGAGATGACAAGCGTGTTCCATACGGAAGGGAGGTCTATATGTGCGCACTACCGGTCAATAAAAAGGATGCGAATAAGCGCACTCGTGGTACGCCCGTTAAGGGTGACCTTGTCGTCGTTGCAGCCGCAGTTACGTCCGGTGAGGTGGAGCAGCATGTGCATGTCGCCAACGAAATGGATCAAAAACTTAAGTGCACATCGAACGTAGCCCCACTTCTGTACCACCGTCGTACGGGACACCCGCGCTAACGCGGAGTCACTCGAATTTGTGTTCCGGATTGTACTCAAGACAGCGATGTGCGTTCGTCCTTGCCATCCACGTGGACCCGGAAGAGCGCGGGTAGCGCTCGGATAGTCGTCCACGGCGTTGGGAGTACCGAATGATGACTGTCCATTCAGCAGGGGTCGGGCCTAACACACCCGTCAAGGACACACTAGGTGTATAAAGAATCAAAATGGCTCACCTTCGCTCTACCCTCGCCGACAGCCAGCGAGAAACAGTATCTAACCGCTGCCAAAGGCGGTCAAGGGATGGTTCTGACAGCGCGCAGGCAGCGCTCCTGGCGTGGGAAGAATTTGAACTTACTGTACAGCAAGTCACCAAAAATATTTGACCACACCGTTGTACAACCATAGCCCGCGACCTAGACAACGATTGATCTGAGGAGTGGGGTAAGTGGTTCGAAACGTTGTGAGGTAATAGTGACTCAGACGCGCCGCTTTGTTATTAGGTCACGACTCACGGTCCAGATCCAAACCCAACCGTTATTTGTTATTTAAGCTGGCAGTGACCAGCGCAAGCTAGGACACTCTCACCTGTCTGCTGCTTCCTTGCGAAATGGTCGCTCAATCCAATGATGGCTGGGGTCGCCAGCTTGCATCCCTAAGAGCATTCCACTCGACATTCTGTACCTCGTCACGGATCACTGTTCCGTAAAGGATTTGGTAGCTCTCAGTACCGTGCGTCGCTCTCTTTATTCCAACTCCATTCCCTTGACGTCCTCGTTGCTCTAATTGAGGTCTCTAAACCGCTCCGAAACCTGCTGAGCGATCCTGGTATCTGGAAAATGTTGTACAGGAAGAATGCCTTTCTCCTACCTCCAGGACCCCACAACTGGCAGTCTACGTCGGTCTCACCGTCGTCCTTTCGCGAGCGGAAAAGCTCCATTCTGTGTGACCCTCGTCGTGGAGCTTCCCCGAGATTCTCCGTACTCATTCTATGCGGTTCGGAAGCGACGCAACCATCTCTGTACTTTTGGGGAGGTGGCTCCTGGTCGCAGACGAGTCGACCATTGTTTGCTACGATTCACAATGTAGCGATATTCTCGGCTCTGCGCAGACGCTACTCGATACAAACTCCGGTCGGCGTATCTTTCGTGTATTCAGTGCTGGAAGTGTACGAGAGAAGGGAATCCAAGCGTTTGCGGTGCTTCTTTTCAAAGATTCATTGTAGGTCCCTTTAGATTGTGCACACCCGAAGACTGAAGGACCGTAGTACTATCACGAAGGTCCTCATGGATCAAGGGCAGCCTTTCGGAATTCAGACCGTGTTTACCTCCGCATCGTTCATGGTCGAAGGCTGGACTGATTTGGTAGATGTCCGGTTATATCATCGCCTTCTCGTGGTGAGCATCGGCGAGTGCTCATCGGACTGGGAATCGTCTGGACGCCTGGTCCTGATGGACATTGACACCCTGCGTCGTTATCACATTCTTGCTTCTACCTATGACCCGGTAAGTACTCACTGCCAGTCATTTTTTGCTTCGCTGACTATGCACACCAGGCGTTTGATCCAATGCATGCCGTTACGTTTTTCTTCGCCACCAAAACGCACTTGGTTAAGGCGATGGAGTCAGGAGATCAATACCCCGTTAAGTTGGAGTTGAAGTGCTTCCCTTTACCGAGCGCCCATGAGACACCTGAGAGCGACATCCTCTATCCTTCGCATCGGAGTGGAGCCATTTATATACCCAAGATGCGTCAATACACTGTGATCCATGATTCATCCATGGAAAGTGGGAAGACGTCGTTTGTCGTATGTGGATTAGCCTGATGGTAATAGACTGGACGTGATGAGGGTTTGCCTAGAACCCGATGGAAGTATTTCGTCCATGAGCTTCGGACTCTCCAGATACTTCGTGACCTCTTTCTGCCTTGGATCTAGTTGGCATCGCGCCTGCGGTGTAGCGCTGGGTACGGACACACGACTGCTGGTGTTCGCTCTCGACTTTCATGAACCAGATTCCTTCTTATTCAAGCATTCTATACTCGATCACACGTTCCCTGCGAGCGACCTTGTTACTTTGGACACCTTTGCAGGCACCACATTCTTCGTTTCTCGATCGAGTCATCATATATCCGTCGGCATAGTTGATTTTACCCGCGACGCGCGGAGGGTGGAAGGACGTCAGGTGAGCCAATGGAAAGGGTAGAGCTTGATCGCAATTTCTGATCCGTCTTCCACAGCCAGAATACAGCATTAGTTATAGAGATCTCATTGTCCTTCATCTCCCTGAGTTGATCGGTCTGCCCGTCTGTGTACGACTTGAATGGCTGAACGTCTAATATGAGGGTGGTCAAATGTGGTGGCGAAAGGATGGCGAGCGTATATCTTTGCTGTACATGATCTGATGGTATGATCTAGTATGTTTGCGCATCCTGACGTTCTTATTCTTCCTCGAGAGTGGTTTTTCGAGGCTTGCAGCCGGATTGCAACTAGTACCGAGTCTCATTCAATAATCAAAGGCTCTCGATGTGCATAACTCCCAGCGGGCTTCTGCTATTGTCAAGAATGGCTGTGCTCTTATAAAGAAGATTCATTACTTCTCTGGGTCAGAGGCGGCCTATGTGATACCATGCGTCTCTCCTGGTTGTCGCCGTTCGTGCTCGCTACCACCCTGGTACCACACACCTATGCCTGGGCACCGTCGGTACGCGTTGTCGCGTCCAACGGCAGTCCCAAACCCCCAACTCACACCTGATTTTGTACAACAGGCCACGAACCGTCGCACATCGCACAAATGCACCTCCACCCAAGCGTGATGCCCAAACTTTGCAACATCCTCGACTCCACCTGGCACCCATCGCCATCTGGGTTGATCATGTTCGTCGCGAGGCCAAGTACAGATGGACGGGGCCGCTTCACTACATCAACGCCGTGGACGACTATCCGAGCGCTACCTGCGCTTTTCCAGGTCCGCGTGGATGGCAAGGACGGACGCACATCAATTGTTTGAGTGCAATCCGGAACACGACGACCGTGCCGCAAGAATTCGAGTGACCCCGTGTTAGCGCGGGGTCCTGTACGACGGTGGTACAGACGTGCCGGGCTACGTCCAAGATGCACTTAAGTTTTTGATCCATTTCGTTGGCGAAATGCACATGCCGCTCCACCTCACCGGACGTCACCGTGGCGGCAACGACGTTGTACACCCCCGATTATGCCGGTAAGGTCAAGGAGCGGTGGGTCATTGAAAAGTTGTTGACTCAGGCGGGCATTCGGCTGGCTGCCGTCCTCGACTGGATCTTTGCAGAGCTCAACGAGGGCGAGGCCAGGAGGGCTTATTTGAGGTTGTAACTGGCTTGTTTACTTATCAACTAGTCGAGATGTACTTGCTAATACCTCCGTTAGATCTGAGTATAATAACCGATCTGACACCATCGAATGATGCACCTACGCTACTTGTGGTCGTTAAATTACGTTGAACAACACCAGCTCGTCCGAGTCATCCCCGCCCGGCAGCATTTGCCTTGGCAAGCTCCCGATCCGAAGAACCACCGTTAATGCATTGTACCCGCATCCAGCCTCCTTCGCCGTGATTGGCGTGTCAAAACAAGCGTCGCATGCCACGTCCGCAAGTCACACCATCCCTTGCCACGTCTGAAATGCCCCCCATCAGCCTTGCCATGTAGTGCACTGCACGTACTGCCGTAAGTACCTCAAGCGTTCTCCCTGCTCCGCCTTATAACACTGGCCAACGCATGCATCTTGATCGAGTGACCCCACGAGTACGACGGTCCAGTGTGAGCATACCTGTGTGTCATTCCCCGGGTTCAGCCATGCAGTGATCCTTACGTGAGGGCAACTCAGCGGGTGCGATCAACTCAGGGCCATATCCCGATGGTTAGAAGGTGCGTGCAGTGGCCCTTTCACCCCATCTCGAGAATGCCTTTCGGTTCGTGAGCCCGAGAATGATGAGAGTTTGCACAAACACTTATGTCTGATCATATGCGTTCTGTGATACACAAAAGACCATGAATGCACCATGAAGAGGGAAGATAGATGAATAAATAAATAAATAAGGCGAGTCGTGATGGAATGTACACGGTCCAAAAAGAAAAGCTCTTTAATATCATAACAATGTCATTGAGCCGCAAACATTAATCTATGCGTCTGGCATGTCATGACTGGTATGCAGCTTGAGTGCCGTGTCGTGATCGCATGTCAAGCATCAGGTATCCGGCAACTTCTTTCAACAGTACTTGATTTGGAAGGGGTCGCTCCAGTC
>JBBPTD010000509.1:0-23953 GCA_038093895.1 Boletus aff. mottiae
CAAATAAAAGTAAAATCTCAGCAGAGGGATCTACTTAAACAACTTATTTTTACTTGGCCGGTTTGGTACGTCAAGTGGAGATAAGTGTTAAATAAGCAAGGTTAAGTAAGCTGAAGATTTCCTGATGCAGTCAACCCTAATATCCAAGACATCGATCCCTCTTATCCCAACCAAGTGCAGCCTCTCCGCGATCCTCACAAGCAGGCCGAGCGTTTCGGAGATAGAGCAGTGGCGGCCAGCGATATGACGAGGCTATCTCCCACTATTCTACTGCGTTATTTCTCGTTTCCTCCTCCCCTCAAGCCATTCTCGTTAAGCGAAGCAAGGCATGGTTAGCCACGGGATCATGGAAACAGGCTCTAGACGATGCAAATATAGCCGCCTCAAATTCGACGTTGACATAGCCCTGAGGTTACACGACTGCCTCAACGAACTCCCTGCACCTTGGTTCGCAGCGAGTCGGATGAAACTTCCGTGCATCGCTTTCCAGCTTCCACCTCTCACACCTCATCAAACACGTTCAGGCCATGTTTATCGCGTAGACATTGCCGTATTTGGGATGGTGGAAATCAAGACAAGATAGGATCTCTCTCGGATGAATTCCCTGTATGTCATTCATCCTTGGTTGGATACTCTCTTGGGGCGCGAAGAAACGCACGACAGCGAATTTGTAGAGGACGATGTTGCTCCACCACGTTTGCCGAACACAGATGATGAAGAGAACATCGACGAGCGAATCGACGATGATTCCTCATTGGCCCCTGAATCTAGATCGCTGTCACACCCCATCCAAACGACACGAGTGGACAAAATGACGCGAGCACGACGGCTCGTTGCTCATCTTCGTCAGCCATTTGGTGCACTGTTGCTTACGCTGGCGTCGGCGGGTGGACGTGCGGTGGATTACAGGCGGGTCGCGGCTGATAGCTTGATCACTGTACAATTTCAGGAGAACGTGTCGCTGAGTGATATACTGAACAATGTGCGCACGCTGGATGTGTAGCTATGTAGCCTCTCGTCGGACGACAGTTGAAATAGACCCGGGCTTCGGTGCGCATTGACGGCTTTCCATCTTAAATAGCGAAGGGACCTCGTTGAAGAGTGCTCCGACTATCCATCCATAGTCTCAATGAACAGTGACCATCGGTTATAGTGCGTGTCATTACATAAGATTTTTGACCTTGGCCGATTCATGCCGCTCCGAAATCTGCCAGAATCGATCCAGTAAACCTCTACGACACCAGTGACTCGGACCATTAGCAGGATGGAGCCCTTTGAAACCTATCAGACCCCGCTTTCGAGGTTAGATAATCTCATGAATACTGTCGCAGGCACTAGAGTTCAATCGGTGGAATAGCCGTTATGCTAGCAAAGAAATGTCCTATCTGTTTTCCTCGGCGGTGAGTTTCGTGAAAGTGAAGGCGGGTGTGTCGACTTACAATCTTCGATTGTTCAGCATCGCTTCAAAACCTGGAGAGAATTATGGCTCAACCTCGCCATCGCAGAAAAGGAGCTCGGACTTCCGATTTGTGATGAAGCTCTTGAACAGATGAAGGCGAATCTCGTACGAAACTCTCTCTTTAATCGACCCCCTGGTCTACTGCTTGAGCTTGGCAAGCCAGGATCTGACTCCGGAGCAATTCGACATTGCTGCTAAAGAAGAGAAGAAATGTCGTCACGATGTTATGGCACATGTTCACACATTTGGTCAGGTTGCCCCTGCTGCTGCAGGCATTATTCAGTTCAGTCCATCTTCCTATTTCATCACATCATGGTTATATTTATGGACGCGTGTGGTTTTGCAGCCTGGGCGCCACCTCCTGTTATGTGACAGAGTGCGTGTGGCTACGATGATGGATGAGATTCGCCGGCTGATTGGGGTTCAGTAACGCAGATTTGATTTTCCTGCGAACCGGACTTGGTTATCTCCTTAAATCGCTTGCAGTTCTAATCTCACGCCTCTCGGCGTTCGCGGTCCAATATAGGGAGCTTCCGACTCTGGGCTTTACGCACTTCCAGCCGGCACAGCTCACTACGGTCGGGAAACGCGCGACTCTCTGGATTCAGGTAACGTCTATTTTACGATCTGTGGGAAGAAACCCACCTGATTGTGTTGCGGCGGTACTTCAGGATCTCCTATGGGACCTGCGGAATATCAAGCGTGCCAGGGACGACCTCGGATTCCGTGGTGTGAAGGGGACAACCGGGACGCAAGCAAGCTTCCTCGCGTTATTCGATGGAAACCATGACAAAGTAGAGAAGCTAGATAAACTCGTAACGAAGCTCAGCGGGTTCGAATACGCGTATCCAGTCACCTCTCAGACATATTCGCGCAAGATCGATGTTGACGTGTTGACCCCACTTGCGTCGCTCGGTGCTACGGCTCACAAGATTGCGACTGATTTGAGGTTGCTGGCTAACCTCAAAGTCGGTACCCTTTTGTCCAGGATCAAGGGCGTTGAGCTTGCGCTGACATGACACCAATATAGGAAGTCGAGGAACCGTTTGAATCGACTCAGATAGGTTCCTCCGCGATGGCCTACAAGCGGAACCCAATGCGGTCTGAGCGCGTGTGCAGCTTGTCGCGGCACCTGATGGTATTGCATCAAAATGCGTTGATGACGTGCAGCGTGCAGTGGTTTGAGCGGACGTTGGATGACAGGTGTTTTTTGTTCATGACAAATCATTAAATCCATGTCACTGACACGACAGTAGTGCGAACCGTCGGGTGACACTCCCGGAAGCGTTTCTGACTGCAGACATTGTGCTCTCGACTCTGCGAAATGTGTCAGAAGGTCTGGTAGTGTATCCCAAGGTGATCGCTCGCCGGATTTCTCAAGAGCTTCCGTTCATGGCAACTGAGAACTTGATCATGGCTATTGTTAAAAAGGGTGGTGATAGGCAAGAAGCACACGAGAAGATCAGAGTGAGCTGACATTTGCTGCCATGGGGATGTGATGCATTGTCATTAATTCCGCTATTTCTGTTCGCTTGGATAGATCCTTTCCCACCTGGCTGCGCACCAGGTGAAAAACCTGGGGCTGGAGAACGATCTCATCGAACGTGTTCGAGGGGATGCGTACTTTGATCCTATCAAAGGGGAACTGGATGCGTTACTGGATCCACAAACGTTCATCGGGAGGGCGCCGGAACAGGTGGACAAGTTCATCAAGGAGTGGGTGGAGCCAGCTTTGGCGGACAAGGAGCTGCAAGCCGCGCTTTTGGGCACGGGGAAGGTGGAGCTACATGTTTGATCGATATTAATGACAGTCGTCATATGTACGTCTTAGGGCACGGCTCGGCACGGCTCGGCCCGAATTCGCTTCCCTTCGCGGTATCTTCGGAGCCTGAACTTTGAAAGAGCGCCTGAACAGTTTGGCAGACGCCGCGGGTGTTGGGAGGGTTGTTGGACATCGTCCCTTGTACGAGAGAGGCTCTCGAACTGGGAAGGCGGCGGGCGAGGGCAAGGAACCAGGTGAGCTGTGGAGTTGGGAAAAATGAGCTGGCCCTGATGTTGTTACAGCCGAAGGAGATTGAGAGCCGCAATCAATAATTCGCACGTTTGCTTTGCGAGCGTCCTTTTGTCAGGTTGGGATTTGCCATACCAGAACTTGTTCCTCTACCTCCAGCATCGCTCGTGGAGTCGGGCAATCTGTAAGTGTCGGTCCTTCTCTCGAGTCATACAGCTGAGCCAAACCTACCCGGACGCGTTTCTTTTCCATCTATAAGCGTTTCGTCACGTTTGGCCAACCAATTTGCCCTTCTACCTCTCTCTTCGTCTGGCCCTTGGCTTCCAGGCGCAATGAGCAGTCTCCAAATCCCTGACACCTCCCACCATGGCTCTTCGCGGCAACATGGCGCCTCCCGTACAATCTCCGTCTCAGCCCAACCATCGCCCGTCTCAAATCACCCGTCCTCTTCTAGAAGACAAAGAGCTTCTCATCAAGTCGTCTCTCCTCAACATCAGGCCGATGATCAACCTGGGTACCGTGACGTGTACTCCCATCCAGCTGCTGTAGCATACGCCGCCGCACATCCAAGGAGGACCATTCCCAAATTCGGTCCCTACCTACTCTTGCAGACGGTTGGGGAGGGCGAGTTTGGCAAGGTCAAACTCGGCATACATAGTCAGTGGGGCGAAGAGGTGGCCGTAAAATTGATACGACGGGGCAACATCGACAGCTCCGTACGGATGTCAAAGGTCGAGCGTGAGATCGAAGTTCTCCGGGTAAGCATCCTCCTCCTCTGATGGTCTTGGTATTCACTTGTCCTTAGACTTTGAAACACCCCAATATCGTCCGGTTATACGATGTCATTGAAACGGACAAGTACATTGGCATAATCCTCGAGTACGCCTCAGGTGGCGAGCTGTTTGATCACATCTTGGCCCACCGCTACCTCAAGGAGAAAGATGCCGCAAAACTGTTCTCCCAGCTCATCTCTGGTGTCTGGTACATTCATCAAAAGAAAATTGTTCACCGTGATCTCAAACTCGAAAACTTACTCCTCGACCGCAACCGTAACGTTATAATCACAGATTTTGGATTCGCTAACCGTTTTGAACATCGCGCCGACGATCTCATGCAAGCCAACTGCGGTTCTCCTTGCTATGCAGCACCGGAATTAGTCATCTCTGAAGGCCTCTACGTTGGTTCCGCTGTCGATATCTGGTCCTGTGGCGTCATCTTGTATGCCATGCTTGCAGGCTATCTTCCCTTTGACGACGACCCTAACAACCCCGATGGCGATAACATCAATCTCTTGTACAAATATATTGTTAATACCCCCCTCTCTTTCCCCGACTACGTTTCTGCGGAAGCCAGAGACCTCTTATCCATGATGCTCGTCCCAGATCCTATGCGTCGCGCAGACTTGCGGTTGATCATGGCACATCCTTGGTTGTCGGCTTATGCGCATATATTCACCAATGGTGTCGAAGACCTCGAGCATGCCGCCATGGAACAACACCAGATGAAGAGACTGGCCTACCAGAGACAGATGCGTCAAGCAGCACCAGCGCAACCAGAGCCCAGCAGAGTTGCACGTTCACAGAGCGCTCGTGTAGATGGCATGCTTAACGTCGCCACTTCTACGAGCCCAAGGAGCCACTCTTATAGAGACAATTTACCCGGTCAACCAGAATACCTCTACGAGACATCCATCGACCAGTCGATATACTCATCATCATCTCCCCCTCCACCACACTCTCGAAATGCTGTTTCTCTCGCTGTCACTCCCGCCACGTCTATGGGTCCTGATGACGATCCATTTGCACCTCCAAGTACTGTCAACATCCCTGTCACGATCTCGTTACCAGACGAAGGACCATCAGTCACTCCTAATATCCAAGACATCGATTCCTCTTACCCTCCCAATGGCTCTGCAAAATCTCCTACGGATGCAGGCAAGAAGAAACCTACCGGCGGTTTCCGACACACCATCCAAGTGGAGTACCCCGGCGATCCTCACCCCCAGGAACGGGTTCCCGGGTCAAGCCACGGGAAAGCCTCAAGAGCAGACCCATCTTCAACTCGACCCAGCTCCAAGCAGAGCGCCCACGCCACCCCCCGTACGCCTGGAGAGAAGGCCTCTTTGGTACCATCTCCCAAAGCCGAGACGTCTACATCAAAAGCGCTTCCTCCTGCTCCATCCACTCCCACTCCTGCACGCGTCGATACGACACACCTTACACCTTCCACCGCGCTTCGTGAGAACCAGCCCCAGACACCTTCGGTCGCTATCTCTCCCGCCAGTCCTTCTACGGCGAATGCGGAGGATAAGTCCTCCAAATCTATCAAGACTGCCACTGGTTCTACAGGCTCTGGATCAAGCCGTCATCGCAAGGGCTTATCAGTGGACAAGTTTGGGCTTGGGAAGATCTTCGGAACAAACGGGGACCAATCCGCCGCAAATGGTATGCGGTCCCGTGTACCGTCTGAAAGCTCGGCTGCTGGCACGCCAGCGGCAGAGGGAAAGAAAGCACCGCCGACGGTGCCAAGCACCAATGACGCCGACAAGAATGCTCTCCTGAGTCCAGTCTCACCCACCAGTCCATCCGAGTTGGCCAAGAAGAACAGGAGGAACACTCTTACAGTCATGGTCGAGCCGTTCAGCCGCAGCATCAGGTCTCGGAAAGGCAAAACTCCTGTCAGCGAGACCCCGGTCAAGGACAACCGCGAACTCGAGAAGCAACTGCCACCGTCTTCTACTGCTTCTCCATCGCAGACCAATCGCGCCACTGTATTCCCCAGCCTAGCAAAGGACGGACATCAGAGCCACGATATGCCCGCATCGACGACCAAGGCTCGTAATGTTATGCAATGGTTCAGGCGAAGAAGCACCGTAAAACCTGACGGAGAAGAGTCTCCCGGTCTGGGGGCCGTGCGCGCTGGCACAGATCTCTCGTCACGCTCCCAGATTCCTACGCCGAGTTCCAAGACGGAGCTGGAAAGGAATGGAGATCATGGCCGGTCCGCGGAGGCCGCTTTCTCGTTCTCCAGGGCTGGATGGAAGTTCAATACTTCTACGCCTGCCAAGGATGTCCTCCGCATCCATCATGGTGCCGTGGATCAAACCACGATCACTACCCGGCCACCTCCAGAAGTTATCAAGCACGTTTGCAAAGTTTTGGAGGAGATGGGTATGGACCTCAAGGCTGAAAGTGAGTATAAATATAGATGCGTCCGTGCAAAGAGGAGGAAGAGTGGTGGGGCAGTTGGGTTGGGCTTTAGCACGGTCGGAGGTGGAAGTGGGTTGGCAGCGTTTACGATGGTTGGATCAGCTGCATCTAATGGCGTAAGTCGACCTTAACCGTTGTTCTGGGCTCGGCAGTGACGAGGATTATAGGTCGATAAACGCGGTCTTCCTGTCCCATCCCATCCCTCTCCTGGTGGCATGCTGAAAGGGCTCCTCATGCGAAGACAGTCGTCCCAAGTTTCTGGTGTGGCATCCTCACAGCCTTCGTTGTCCCTAGATGACGAGAGCGCTGCAACCGCACCTTCTCCTGTTGAACCCACTCCGTCCGGCGTTGGGGAGCCTATTTATGGCGATACTGCCCAGGACGCAGGGGATGAAGTCCGCTTCTCGATTGAGCTTACACGGATAGATCGCCTCAAAGATACCTATAGTCTTGATATCCGTCGCTTGAAGGGTAACCTACGAAGCTACAAATTCCTGTACGACACCATTAGAGAGTACGTATGCTTATCGTTCTATCTGGTACTGTACATGCTAACGCTGTCGTTTACCAGGAGGGCAGATCTTCAGAGTTAGGTACAGGTACCTCTATCCATGGCCGTCACGCCTTGCGGTCTCGCGTCGTCGGGGAGCATATGGTCACGCTCGCAGTTTCCTTCATACCCTACAATTCGCATTTAATCTTTTGCTCGCTTTCCTCTTTTACCACTTGTTCACCATCTCGCGTTCAATTGTCTGTGTCTTACCCTGCTCTAGGTTTTCAGTCGGTCGACCTGACGCACACTTGTCAACTGTTGTTCTGATTGGTTGTTCTCCCCTGTCTAGCTTGGTCTCCAGTGACGACGTTTTCCGTCTGCTTCCATTCATCCACAAATTATATGACAAAAATCTCCATTTCAATGTGATATGTTTGTATCGTAGTATCCTCACTCGGACTGGTTTTTACCCGCAGGTAATGGAGGATGATCGTGATTGTACATATTCCAACATTGTCGTGAAATGACATGTCCAATATATCAAAATGTGTTTACACCCCATGGAATCGAAGAATAGAAACATTGCCTGAACGAGCATTACGCATCTGCCATGATCGAAAAGGAAAGCAGTGTGTCGAGTTCCTGACCCACCTCGTCCGCCGAGCAAGGATAGAGCATACCAGGCGGGCCGTCTCGATAATCGTACCGCAGTGGTAACGCGGTAGCACCACTGGGCACACACTGGTCATGGATGACATACGACACCGCGTCTGGTCGGGCCGAATAGTCTCGGGCATCCAACGCAGGCAGATTCAGATGGACACTTGTCATAGGTGAGGCGCAGAGACGAGTCGGAGAGAGAGCCTGAGCGTGACTGGGGAGTGCCGCGATGCCGCGACGGTGGCCGTCCGGGCTACTGCTATTACTCGTGCTCTGGCCAAGGCGTACCCCACTGACTTCTGACTCGGAAGACAGCCCCAGGCCTGGATAGTTGAACGAGAGCAGCAGCGGGTCGATCTGGAACGGATACGACGACGCTCCGCTGGGCGCAAAGTCGGACTCCGAGTTGGACGGGACGGGGACAGGACCTGTCAGTCGCAACGGCCTCAGTGTGGACGGGAGCACACACTCTGAATCGGCTGCGTCCCTAGCGGGTGCAAACTTCCCGAGCCCGAGTTCGGTCAGGTTGACATTGTCGTCGAGGGACTCGTTTGATAGGGCGCTCGCGAGAGATGGCAGCCCAGTCCTTGTCGGGCTGCGGTTTTCCTTTCCTTTTTTGTCTCGGTTGCTTGGTCGAGCGGGGCTGTTGTTCAGCGCGAACAGTTGGTCTAGCGAGCAGGCCGTGTCGCACGGGCGGAATGGCGACGTGTCTAGCGTCAAGGCTCGGGGAACACTGCTCCATCCGTTCTCCAGGCAGCTCTCGAGGAGAGAGACGGAGTGCGTCCTAGAACCACGCGCAGGCGACACGGGGCTCGACGGGTCGACGGGTCCCACATCTCCATGCGCACGAAGCCGCTCTCGTTCCCGCTCCCGCATGCCACACGGCTCAGGGTTCGCCGGATCGAGTGGGCCTCCCGTCGTCGGCCAGCTCAGGCTCACAGGTTCCACCGGCACAGGCGTCTCTTCAGCTTCCACTTCCAAGGCCACCACACGTCCCCTCCTCCCACGCCCGACCCGGCTGTGCGTCGAGGCCCCAACGTCCGCGCCATGCGCGTACCCACTCCGCTTCGACACGCACGTCGGACACGCCTTGACAAACTGCGCCGTCAGCTCTTTCGGCACCCACGAATAATGCTCCCTGATCACCGCACACGTCTTGTCCCGCCCGCCGTGCCCCGCACGGACGTGACAATAGCAAAAGAGCTCGTAGAGTTGCTCCATGATCGCCACGGGCCTGTTTTCGTGCAGGACGACGGCGCTATACCCAAGCTCGTCCCCGGTGGCGCGTTCGCTCCCAATGATGCCCATCGATCGCTCGAGGTCGAGGTCTGCGTCCGTGTCTGGGTCGAACTCGGGGACGGGGTGCACCGCCGTCGCTGTCCTGCCACTCGTATGTCCCTCGTCCCACCCCCAGCCCGAAACCCCATCCCCATCACCCCGCACTGGGCGACTGAGCGTAAACATTTTGCGCACCCAGAACCGAAACTGGGGCGTCTGGATCGTGCATGCCTCGGGCTGATGTAGCACGTCCCAGATCTTGTCAAACATGACCTGCGTGATGAGCGCCTTGTCGCGCTTGCGCGGGCTGAGACTGTGGAGGTAGTTGGCTTCGATGCGTTTGTACTCGGCGTAGGTGGGGAGGCCGGGGTGGTCTTGTGGGACGTCGACGTCTGTGTCGGCGTCTTGGTCTGCGTCTGTGGCTGGTGCGCTTTGAGAAAGGAGCGGTTTTTCCGACTGTGCGGGGCTGGCGGTGGGCGAGCGGCGGTCATATGGGTGTGCACGCGACACATGAGCTCGTAGACTGGCAGGCATGAGATGAAGAAAATGAAGGTCTGATGAATATGTATAGGCTGTGTACAGTAGAAAGAGATTAGACAAGATGATACGCTAGGCGTTTATGAGAGATCCGTCTCGACGCGGCTGACTACACTACGCGTCATATCACGTGATGAAAATCAACCCCCCTACTGCAAGAATGTCGTGTCTAGTGCCGTGTGCCATGTGCCGTGTATCCGCCCCGAATCCGAATGAAAAATCAAGAGTGAGGTCGTAACAGCGTGCTCAGCATCCACCGTTCAACTTGTTCTTGGGTACCGTCTGGTTATATTGCGGGGATCCCCAGGCAGTCAGGTTGAAGTTGGTATACGCTTCCTTGTACCTGTCGTCACTGCGTCAACTCATCCTGCATCACGGATAAAAGAGAGACCCACGCGTCAATGTAGGCAGCAGTGGGGAACTCGGGTGGGTCACACCCTATATTCTTTGCGTTCGGAGGCTGGTACACCCGAATGTAATCGATCGTCATCGTCGCGGGTAGCTGAATGTCAGCAAAGTCGATCCCACCAAAGCTGATCGAGAATCCGAGATTGGCGATGATATACTGTGCGAGAATCCGTCAACGTTTTGACGGGCAGAAAACCGACAAGACTACCATTGGCTCTTGAGGAATTGGCCGCGCGCCGATTTCAGTGAGCGGATCTGCGGCCAGTCCACCCGACATCACTGTCCAGACACGCTTGTCATCGCTGATCCACGTAATATACGCATTGTCGAACCCAGGGACGTATTCAAAGCCATACACGCTATAACACGCTGTGTCCAGCTCGTAACAGTCTTGATTGGTGATGGTCAAACCACTCGTGGTTTGTTGATACACCCCTGCGCCAAGTCAGCGCCGTACCATCCGTCGTGTGGTGCACGCACCGCCAACATAAGGATTGAGCACTGTGATGTTTGGATCGTAAATGTTAAAGTTACCGGACGTGTTGAACCATTGATATGCAGCCTGTATCACACTATCAACACCATACCGCGAGAAAACGCAATGAACAAGTGCGTTTCATACATTGAACGGTGCCCATTGCGCAGATTGAGACGCCTTCAAGGGAACCATCGTCAGAGAACCATCAAACCCACAAGGACATGTATGAGACCTTGCCGACACCGTAGTCCACAGTCGCTTCGAAGATATCGATTTCAGGTGCTGACCGGCCCACATAGCTACCGTCCGGGCGTACAGGGCCAGGATGAGATTCGCCGGGACAAGTACATGCAGACAAACGTTGGCCCGGAAGGAAAGACTGCGCGCCGCGTGTTAGACAATGGTGGTGGGCGAACGAGAAAGATAGTCTACCAAAACGTCACCTTCCGTAGGATCCCCGTTCTCAGTAGCGGCCAGAGGCTTTTTCTGGCCTGGGTACGTCTGGTTCGGCAGCGTGCCCACGTCACAGCTGTCGTACGAGTACGGCCACTGGGCAGATATGACAAGCGTGTCCAACAGAACTCAGAGAAACGACCTACCAGGCCTTCCAAACTTGCACCAAAGCCAGCACGACCCAGATTCCCCATCGTCCATCTTCTCCAACAATATCAGATACACTGCAACCACGTGCGATCGGCACTCACACGGCAGGCCACAAACCACTGACCATATCGGTCAGTACGCTACCGCAAACCAAGCACCACGCACGCACTGGACATTGTTTGACCCCGGCAGAGTCACAGAAGCTAGCGACAAGTCAGACAAGAACACACTCGGATCGACGACACACTTACTCTCGATCAAACCACCTGTGAAACAAAACTTGTTCCTATCATCACATTGCTCAACCCCACGCTCGAACCAGCCTCAAGTTACAACACAACACTTACCATGATTGAATCTACCACATATATGCACCACCGTGGATCAGTATGGACGATACGCGACTGCGAAACTCGCCACTTACCATGCCTGACCGGTATGACAAGTTGTGATTCGTCGCTGGATCCTGTTTGCTCAGCGTGATCGCCAAGGACCCATTCTTGGTCGTCACCGATGCAGGATCATACCACTCCAAATCGTTCTGTCACGTCGACGACCGTCAGCCCACTCGTCCCGACCTCCCTCCCCGCATACTCACCGTCCCCCAATAGTGTAGACTCGGTGCCTCCCAATACGGATCGTCGCCCGGATAAAACGACCGTCCATCAACGTTGAACTCGTCTGAAAAGACGAGCTCCAGCGCGTCGTTAGACATGTACGACTGTTTGGTATATGTTTCCTTGGGGGTGTCGACGTCGATGAGACCGCGGTTCCCGGGAATGACGGGGAGCTGACCCGTCGCATTGATACCACCGAGATTAAATCCCCCCTGTGTCGTCGGCTTGTGGGACAAGAGATGACTTGCGACTGGAAAACCTGGCCAACGATGAACGACCGATTCACGAGCACACCAGCGCGCGTACCTAGACTGTAAAACACCGCGTCACGATGCATGCCAGAACGAGGCAGTCTTACGCGGGACTCACAAGAGGGCAATGCAACCAGCGGCGAGGAGGAAGAGACAGCCGAGGTTGGCGATCCCGCGCGCGGTGCAAATGGTTCCGCCTTGGTCGCTTTTTAAATCCCGCTTCGGGTCGGGATTGTGTAGGTAATCGTCTGGCTCGGGCGTTCCTATCCTCAACGCCGCCGCGCCCCATTCGGCAGGGTTCGGGTTGAGCGAGTACTGTTTCGGTCAACACTGCCACCACCGGCGACGAGGACACGTCCTACCTTGTCCGATAGTGCGTTCTAGACAACCGATGGGGTCAGCGATTCAGCAGGACGCGACATCAAGTCAGACTCACGATGTACGGAGACGGACTCGGCGACCTGCACAACATGGGTGAACCTGGGGAGCCCCGCCCCCCAGAGTCACTCGCACTCGCAATGGAGGGCGACCTTGAACGACCGACACATGGACTCGACGGGACCGCGAGATTCGAGTTGGAGGCGGACGCGACGGCACTGTATTCCTGCCTCGCCAGAGGAGTGCTCATGCTGTCAAAAGCCGTGTAGAAGAAAGAAAAAAGAGTGTGGAACAGTTGGACCGGAGAGAAAAACAAGCGAAGGACAACAACTGAATGCCAGCAGGGCGACATGCCAATGTAACGTAAAAGAATACGAATCGACTACGATGTGCAAGCGACGCCGTCGTCAAACGCAACGACATCGCGGCAGAGGACGTCGGGTGATGGCTTCAACGCGACGACGTCCACTCTCATCTTCAGCGTGTCGCGTAAAAAGGATGCCGTCGTAGGACCAATCGTGGCCACCTTGAGCGCGTCGAGCCGTTGGAATACGTCGCACAAGATAGGCGTGACAAACGCCGCCGCGGATGGCGCGAAATACACTACCCATCCCCACTGCTCACCGTCTGCCAGAAAGACATGAGACGTGCACGTTGCCCACATATATGTGTGACTCGCCTACCAGGGTGCGTTCCAACGCAGCCTGCAAATCGTCCCGGAACGTGGACGACCCCGTCGTGCCGTACACCTCGAGCGTATCCAGCGCAACACCACCGGCGGCGAGCATCCCTGGTAGCGTCTCTCGGTTCTTGTCCCCCATCAGATAGAGTAATCGTCGTCCCTCACTATCTTCCTGCAAGATGAACTCTGCAAGGCGCTCCGCCGTTCCCGCCTCCGCACCCCCCCGAACCTGGTTTGCCGCAGGCGCGAGATGCACCATGGACGGGTACGCCGTTGAAATCTGCGACACAGCCGCCGCCGTCGCGTCCCCGACGACATAAAAGGGGACCGTCCGCCAGTCGGCTGAGAAGCGTGAATTCGCGTAGACGTTCCACCGCATACTACACACCTTGGACTATCTCCGTCGGCGGCGGTATTGATTGGATGGCATTACACCACGCTTCGACGCCTCGCTTGCTTGTCAGGATCACCCCAGAAAGATCTTGCGCATCCGGTCCACGGACAATCTTGTCCCTGAGCGCATCGACATGGACAAGCACCGTCTCTAGCACAGGGACCGACAGTGGCGTATACCCCTTCGCCTCAAACACGGTCTCATATCGATCCCGTCCATCCTCCCCTGGCGCTCTCAGCAGTAACACATTCTTCATCACGACAACTCGATGACGACGAGGGTGTGGGATTCGAGCAAGGCGTCTATCCTGGATATTGGCACTCCGCGAGTCTTATGGCGACTCGTCGTCCTTAACCGGGGTCTATTCCCCGTCATACGTCCACCACCTCTACTTGTACGCTGCGTGACCTTGACCTTCACTTCCTCAACGATATATATGCACATTGTCCCAAGCGAAAAAAGCAGCCGAGGAATTTGTTGATACAGTCCAAAGAGCAGAAGCCTTGATCGAAAAGGAAAGCTGATTTGGAAAAGTTGATGTATGGTACCACCGTCGAACAAACAGACTCTATGCTTTTCCTCCGATGACGCTGATGACATTTTCGTATATCGTAAAAACGATTCCACCACTCATCTGCCCCAGCAAGTCATTCTGTGCACGAACCGATATCCAACTGTACTACTTACCACCAACCGTATAAGTCTTGGTGTGGTTCCAGTCCAGAATCGCAGCACACCTTCCTCTGTCAGGATCCGGTAACCACAATGAAACGAGTTTTTATACTCTCGAGCGGCATTGAGAGACTGCATGCGCGTCTTGATGACACTATCTCACGCGTCAACGTACGCGCGAGTATGCAAAGACACGAGAGACGTACTCGAGTGGTTGCGTAACGCATACAGTCACCAAACCTGCAATGGCACCAATAGCAAAAGTAATCCCGCTCGGAAGTTGTTGTCCCGGACGTGCGGTGGACTGAACAAACTGCTTGAGGGTGGTATAGGTCGTGAAGCGAACTGCCGAATTGGCGCCTTGTCGCATCATCTAGGACGAGGTCAGGGCCATGGCCATGCAGGGTACAAGTAGAGGTGGTGGACGTACGACGGGGAATAGACCTCGGTATATGCCCGCGATACCTTCTTGGCGTACGATGGACGTGGTGCCATCTATGAGACCACGGTATTGGGGATGCGGACGCTTGGCATCGTCGATGAGTTTCGTTCTGGAACGTGTGTTGGCGAGAAAGGAGGAAAGGACATGGATACGTACTTGATCGTCTCGGAAGGGGTGACGGCGATAATGGCCTCCATCATGCCAGCGCCCAAGCCAGCTAGCCGCACAATCAGTCACGTGGACAAAGGAACATGTCGCACTGACCAACAAGGCTTTTTGGCGCGCTGACTTTGCCCTGTGGAGTGTCAAAAACGAAAAAGAAAAAATAGAGAAGGGTGCCAACCTGTGGATCTGCCAGGATGCCTTTGAAGTAGTCATAGCTCACGAAGCGCACGCCGGCCTTGATGGCATTTCCAATGACAAGCGCCGAACAACCCGAATAGAGACCGGTGATGCCTTTTTCCCGGACAGTCGTGCGGATGATGGTCAGTGGTGGTTCTCGCTAGTACGATGAGCTTGAGGGAGTAAATAGACGGACGTGGACGGACCTTGCCACCGAACTGGGAGCGCGTCTTTACGAATTCAGTCGGATAAGTCACGAAACTTGCTAGACACGTTAAGCTCGACCACGCACATCTAGCGAGACAGACCACGTACGCTTCGATTGCCCCCGCTGTCGTTCCAGCGATCAGCGAGTGGAGTGGTTTTTCTTGCTTGCTTGTCATGGTAAATGGACGACACCGCCCGTTTAGGAAATTGCTGAGTGAGGAAATTCTCTCTCTCTCTTCGACGATGACATCACTCCATGGCTGCATATAAATACGGGCGACCAGTCTGACTCGCTCATCAGCATGTCTCTTCCACTCCCAAACATGCAACTCCACGACCAGTCTCAACTACCCCCAGCACCCGGAGTGACCACCGCAGTCCCTGTGTCCCGTGTCAACGACTTGGCTCCTCAGCGTGCCCAAAACCAAGGCATTCTAGAGATACAGGGAAGGAACGCGTTCAACTCTGAACGCCCCCTGGGCGTCACCTCCGTTCCCGAAGGTCAGGACTTCTTGACCGAGCCAAATGATGCTGATGGGTTTCAGGTGGCGTCGCGATCGGCGGTCAGCCAAACTTGCCCGAGGGCCACGCCACCATGGGAGATAAGATTGTAGGCAAGACGCAAAAGGTAGTTTTCGCGGTCAGCAGTCGTTTGGTCTGTCTGACATCTCGCCAGGTGGTTGGAAAGTACACGCATAACCCCGAGTTACACGAGAAGGGCGAGCTTCGTGAGACGGGCGGCAAGGCTGCTGCAGAGGGACGTGCGCGCGCTGCTCATGACTAGAGTATAACTGTACAGTGGACGATGGTAGTGTCATATGGGCCCGATATTCAGTTGATTGTCTGGTCTCACAGGGGAAGACACAAATAAAGAAACAAGGTTGAACGGCTGCACATACGAATTTGACCGTGACACTTAGGCGATTTACTTGTTGGTACCTTTTCTTTTGAGATGGGAGATTCGAGTTGCTGTGCCGAACGCCGCTATCTTGCCCACCTAGCGCTATGCGGGATAAGCGTCTGTGGTTGGTAATATGAAAGTGTGGCCTTTTGAACCAACGTGGTACCTCGGTGGAGGGAACGATTCTTATCGGAAAAACCGCCCGCGAGAACAAGCGCCGAAAACACGGGGGCGTGTGCACCGCGGGGGCTATACGAGAAGCTGACTCCAACTATTACACCCCTACAAGTTTTGTCATCGAGGAGTATGTCGTCGACAGTGACAGGTGTGTACTGGCAAGATCAAGACTAGACGGTACTGATGCATGCTGATCGTTGGACAAGAACACCCGATCGTAATTGACGTCAGTAAAGTCGTATATGCAGCGACTTTCTCAACGAAAGGCGAGCATCTCGTGAGTGGTGGTGAAGATGGTGTTCGAGTGTGGCAGGTGAAAAACGGCGAGCGAGTGGCAACGATGAAAACGAAGGGTGGTGTCTGCTGTCTCGCTGTATCGGCGGACGGTAGGTGGGTCGCGGCGGGAACACTCGAAGGCGACGTGTTTGTATGGAACGCGGAGACGCGCGAACAAGTCTTTTCGCACAAAAAGGACGACCGCCCTCTCAATGGAGTCGATTTCTCGCCCGACTCAACTCGACTCCTCGCAGCTTCATCGTCACATTCCTTAGCCTCGGTCTGGGACTTTGCAACTTGCCAAGAAACATTGCTACTCTCCCGCGACATGGCGGCGAGAGCGGCGAAATACTCGCCGCAGGGCGATCGAATCGCGACTGCCACTTGGAAATCCGTTCAAGTTTATGACAGCAAGGATGGCCGCTTCCTCGTGGACATCAAAGTAAAAGTAACCTCATTTTCCAACAATGGTCTCCTTTGGTTCAACAACCATCTCCTCGTCATATCCGACGGGAAAATCAAGGAATTCGAAGCATCCACAGGGTCAGCGATCACGGAATGGTCAGTTCCAGATAGCAATGGATTCTCGTGCATCGCTCTACCAAAGCACGGGAAATTCATCGCATACTCTACGAGACGTACGATCACATTCTGGGACATGTCGACACACTCTCAGCTCAGTCTTATCCGACGTCCTCAAGACATACGTTCAATCACATTCTCGCCAGATGACCGGTATCTCGCAATTGGTGGAGACGGCGGGAAAATCAGCATTGAAAGTCTATCTCACATCAATGTAAGTGGTCTGTATTGCCGAGTCGCGGGGCACTTGATCGATCTTACTGACGAATCCCACTACGACAGGTATCCACTCGCGAGCAAGCACGACAAGACAAGCAGCCTTCGATATTGGGAGGTCACGATGACAATCCACCTGACTCTACTCCGGTAGGATTTTGTCATTCTCACCGTACGCGTCACATTGACTCCATTTGTGTACATACTCAAGGAACCTCGCATCACTGTAAGTGTGTGGTCTCGTTGGTTTACGTCGCATCTGATCCACTGTCTTGCTCCGATCATCTTTCTAACGGCATTCAACCTCTTCGTATTGTCTGTATAACACGTTCCAGGAACCGGACTTTCAGATCGACGGCGCTGCCCTCAATTTATGGAAGCAGGGTCAGCTCACAGAGGCAGAAGTGTTATTGGCCAGCTCTCGGAATCCAACCCATCATGTATTCGCTAGTCGAGCTCTCGTGCGCGCTCGTTTGCGAAGGTGGGATACAGCCCTCGCGGATGCCGAAAAGGTGTTCTTGTTCTGCTCTCACGTACACTCAAACTGACCTTGTATTTCACTAAGGCCATCGAGATTCAGCCGTCCGTGATTGGTTACATTGCAAAGAGTATAGCACTCGTCGGCAAGGGGGAAAGGCTCAAGGGTTATCGCGCCTGTGACATCGCGTTTGCGCGCTTCCATTCATTCCACGTTACATTTCTTCTTCTGATCAAGGTCTGTGTTTTCCGATCTTGGGTGCACCTCACCTGCTTATATCCTTTAGACCATCATTGTATTCATGGCCGGAGAGCACCTCGATGCAATATTTCGTGTAGACGACCTCATTTCTACGGTCGCCTCCGACTCAACATATCACGTCGTCCAGGCATGTCCATGACGTGTTAACACACGGCAACGTCACCACTGACATTCCTTCCCAACAGGCATATATGTATCTTCTCCTTGGAGACTCGCGAACGCAGAGCAACGATTATGAGGGTGCGGTAGAGTCGTTTGCGCATGCACGAGCCCGAATGCAACGCCACAAGAGTCAGCCGCCATTGATAATCTCGCTGGTAAGCTTCCTAACGGGTATTATGCAACGAGTCGAAAATGCTCAGAGCATACCAGATATCTGGATGGAAGTTCGATCATCTGTGTACCATGATTCGGCAGCGTCTTTGTGAAACCCTTTATGCAGCGGGTCGTACCAGGGAAGCGGTCGAGTGTTTTCATGAAATGGCGAATGAATTGGGAGGAGAGGTAAAGCTGCATGGTGAGCATTTGGAATGGGCTCTCGGTAAGCGTGTCATGCGTCTCGTGATGTCGTGCTCACCTATCGTGTACTGCTAGACTTCAGGCAGCGTTCCTCTGAGAAGCTGGCGCATCTGGGAGATACGGCAGCTGGTGCCCAACGATACGACGAAGCCATCTCCCACTATACGTTTGCGTTGTCCCTCGATCCTCACTCTCCACAAAGCGTTCTCATCAAGCGAAGTAAGGCGTTTTTGGAAACTGGGTCATGGAAACAGGCTCTAGATGATGCGAACCAGGTATACATCAATGCTCGTGGAGGTCAATCTCGTTTGATGCTTTATCATTAGGTGATTAAGCTCGATCCGTCGTTGCCGTGGGGCTACGAGATGAAGTATACAGCTTTACACAAAGCAGGAGAGTACGATAATGCGGTCGATATATTCGAGACGATGCTCTCGAAGATGGCAGAGTCACCTGACCTGGACGTTCAACGTGGGTTGTATCCTTGCTACACTGATAAGGATGATTTGTTCACATTATTCGACAGAGCATGGCGATAAGTACATCAGCCCATCAAGCACACGAGCTACGATTCGCAAAATCGTTCAACGTACGATTTGTCATTCACCACGCGTGCTCATCAACATATCCACTGGCCGTCTCCAGGGTAGAGCTGAGCAGGCATCTGTATTTGAATCCCTACCAATCTTCAAAGAACTCGTATCATCGACGACGACGCGCATCGACTATGTCCGGATCAAGCGTGAAGTACGACAATACTTCCAATACGTGATGCTGTCGCATAAATGGGAAGACAACGAACCGCTGTTCCAGCACTTGATACACATAGCGGTGTACGAGTTAGATAAATCTCCGACCCATGACAAGTTACAAATGTTTTGCAAGATCGTTCGGGATTCCGGGTTCAATTGGGCATGGAGCGATACATGCTGTATCGATAAATCCGATCACTTCGTGCTCCAAGAATCCCTGGTGGCGATGTTCAGGTGGTACCAGAATTCCGCTATGGCGATTGTCTTCCTTCGTGGTGTCCGCTCTTCATCGCAGCTCGGTGCTCTCATGAAGAGCATTTGGAACACGCGTGCCTGGACACTTCAAGAATATGTTGCTGCCAAGGTCATTCACTTTTACACGGAGGATTGGACTCTTTATCTCGACCTGAAGTTGCCGAACCACAAGGAGTCACCGGAAATCATTTCGGAGATGGAGCAAGCTACTGGGGTCTCGGGAGAGCAATTGATAGGACTTCGTCCCGGCCTTACCAGCGTTCGGGAGAAATTGCGTCTCGCTTCGACTCGGCAGACGACACTTGTGGAAGACGCTGCATACTCATTGCTCGGGATTTTCTCAGTTACTGGTCTTCCAGCAATATACGGCGAAGGGGAGGGATCACTAGGACGTCTATTAGCGCATGTGCTCACCGGATCTGGAGATGTGAGCATCCTTGCATGGACTGGGGAATCTGGCGGCTTCAACAGCTGCTTGCCTGCCAATATCACCGTATTCGACGGGCCAGCAACATCACACCTTCCCCCACCGATTCCCAACCTTGAGACGGAAAAAATCATCACCGCGTCAAATACTTCTTCGTTCGACCTCGACGTGGCCCTGCGGCTATACGACCGTCTCAATGAGCTTCCTGCACCTTGGTTCGCAGCGAGTCGGATGAAACTTCCTGGTATCGCATTCCATCTCCCGCCTCTTTCGCGTTCAGGCCGTGTTTATCGCGCAGACACTCCCGCTTTTGGAATGGTGGAAATTACGACGAGACATGACCTCTCTCGGTTCAAGTCTCTGTATCTCATTCATCCCTGGCTGGATTCCCTCCTGCAGCAGGAACCTATGCATAATTCCGCGTTCGTAGGAGATGACATTGCACCACCCTCACCACACACCGACGATGAATTTGATGATTCTTCGTCGATTCAACTGTCATCCCATTCTCCACCCGTGGATATGATACCAGTGGACAAAGAGTCGCGAGCACGACGGTTCGTCGCGCGTCTTAAGCAGCCATTTGGTGCACTCTTGGTCACGCCAGTAGCAACGGGACGTGCGATGGATTATAGGCGGGTTGGGGCTGATAGTTTGATCATGGTACAGTTTCAGGAGGATGTCTCGCTGACTGATATTCTGGACAATGTACGCACAGTCGATATTTTGTAATTCAGGTCATATCTCGGATGACAGGCTCGTCAATGTCATGATCCAGGTCACCATATGATTCGATGGCTCCTTGAAGCTCCACAGCGCAATTTCGACCCTCGGGGATGCAGTTAAGCTCACCCCTCACGGTTACCCTCACAAGCCCGTCATTTTGAACAGCCTCGACAACTGCTTCTTCGCTCGTTTCGAGCGCCTCGGGGAGCTGAGGGATCTCGAGGACTCAATTTCGACCCTCAGAGATGCTGTTGCTCTCACTCCTCATGGTCACCCTCTCAAGCCCGGCATGCTGAACAACCTTGGCAATTGCCTCAGAGCTCGTTTTGAGCGCCTAGGGGAGCGCAATGATGTTGAAGAGGTACATTCGATCCTCAGGGATGCTTTTGGCCTGACGCCTCCCGGTCACCCTCACAAGTCCGCCATTCTGAATAGCCTCGGAAACTGCTTCAGAGCTCGTTTCGAGCGCCTGGGGGAACTCAATGATCTTGAGGACACAATAGCGACCTTTCAGGATGGTGTTAACCTCACCCCTCAGGGTCACCCTGAGAAGCCAGCTATTCTGAAGAATCTCGGAAACTCCTTTGGAGCTCGTTTCGACCGTTTTGAAGAGCTTGGTGATCTCGATGGCGCAATTTCGAGCTACCAGGATGCTGTTGACCTCACCCCTGATGGTCACCCTAACAAGCCCACCATTCTGTACACCCTTGGCAACTCTTTCGTCGCTCGTTTCGAGCGGCTCGGGGAGTTGAGCAATCTCGAGGATGCAGTTTCAACGCTCAGGCTTGCAGTTGATCTCGCCCCTGATGGCCACCCTGACAAGCCAGGCATGCTACACAACCTCGGCGACTGCTTTTCCGTTCGTTTTGAGCGCCTCGGGGAGCTGAGTGATCTCGAGGACTCAATTTCAACCCTTCGGGATGCCGCTAAAGTCACTTCTCCTGGTCATCCTCTCAAACCCGCCATTCTGAGCAACCTCGGCAACAACTTCAGAGCTCGCTTCGAGCGCCTCGGGGGGCTCAGTGACCTTGAGGAGGCAGTTTCGACCTTCAGGGATGCTGTTGAACTCACTCCTCATGGTTATCCTCACAAGCCCGCCATTCTGAACAACCTTGGGAACTCCCTCGTTACTCATTTCTTACATCTTGGCAAGTCGAGCGATCTCGAGGACGCAATTTTGATCCTCAAGGATACTGTTGACCTCACTTCTGATGATCACCCTGACAAGCCTGGTCGTCTTATGAACCTTGGTAACTCTTTCGCCATCCGTTTCGAGCACCTCGGGGAGTTCAGTGATCTCGCGGACGCAATTTCGACCTTTAGAGATGCTCATAACCTCTCCGCTCCTGGTCACCCTGACAAGCCGGCCATTCTGAACAGCCTTGGCTCCTCCTTCACATCTCGTTTCAGGCGCCTCGGGGAGCTGAGTGATCTCAAGGAAGCAATTTCGTTCCTCGGTGATGCTATTGACCTCAGCCCTCCCGATCACCCTGACAAACCCCGTTTTCTGAACAACCTCGGTAACTGCTTCAGAACTCGTTTCGAGCGTCTCGGGGAGCTAAGCGATCTCGAGACTGACCCTCAGAGGCCTGGTCGTCTTAGTAGCCTAGGCAACTCCCTCCTCATTCGATTCAACCACCTCGGGGAGCTAAGTGATCTCAATGATGCAATCATGACCCTCAGGGATGCTGTTAACCTCATTCCTCATGGTCATCCTCACAAGCCCAGCATTCTGAACAGCCTTGGCAACTGCTTCCTCACTCGTTTCTTGCGCCTGGGGGACCTTAGCAATCTCGAGGAGGCAGTTTCGACCCTTAGGGAAGCTGTTGACCTCACTCCTCATGGTCACCCAGACAAGCCTGGTCATCTCAACAGCCTCGGTAACTCCTTGGTCACTCGTTTCCTACACCTTGGCGAGCTGAGCGATCTCGAGAATGCAAATTCGGCACTCAGGAACGCTGTTGATCTCACCCCTCGCGGTCACCCCGACCAGCCTGGCTTTTTGATCAGCCTCGGTAACTGCTTCAGGGCTCGTTTTGGTCGCCTTGGGGAGCTGAGCGACCTCGAGGGCGCAATTTCGAGCTATGGGAATGCAATTGACCTTACCCCTCGCGGTCACCCTGACAACCCCAGTCGTCTTATCAACCTTGGCGATTCCTTCTTCACACGTTTCAACCGCCTCGGGGAGCTGCGTGACCTCGAGGACGCAATTTCCCTCTATTCGCATGCCGCTTCCACACCCATCGGCCCCATTAGTGTTCGATTCCGTGCATCGCGAAAATGGATATCATGTGCTGAGTCCATACGCCATCATTCTCTCCTCCATGCATATTCTGTTTCCATTAACCTGCTTCCTCAGCTTGCATGGATTGGCTTCTCTCTTACACGCCGTTATGATGAACTCACGCAAGGCGCTGATGTTGTGCGAGAGGCAGCTGCCGCAGCCTTGGACTCTGAGCTGCCTGAAATCGCTGTGGAATGGCTCGAGCAAGGACGCTCGATTGTTTGGGGGGAGCTATACCAACTTCGCAGCTCTTATGAAGAGCTATCGTCTGCTCATCCAGATCACGCACGTAGGCTTCGGGAACTCTCCGCCGCATTGGAGCAAGCTGGTGCCACTCACGAACAGTCCTTGTCCGCAACCTCGACGCAGAGCCACGGTGTAACGCATTGTGGGACGGAGTCCTTGCAACAAGAGGCTGATAGACACCGTATGCTGGCGATCGAGCGAGACAAATTACTCCAGGAGATCCGAGGCTTTCCCGGTTTCGAGCGATTCCTCCTCCACAAAGATTTCTCTCAGCTCCGTTCATCAGCGCACGCCGGACCAGTGGTCATCCTCAACGCCGCAGTAAGCCGTTGCGATGCGCTGGTCATTCTTGCCGACGTCGACCATGTAATTCATGTCCCGCTTCCCAATTTCAATTTGCAGCGGTCTGCAGTTCTCCAGAACGTGCTGGGAAAATTGCTTGGTCACGCTCGCGCCATACACTTTGACGAAAGGAAGGGGAACCCGGCAACAAGGCGCGGTATCAGTTGGGAATCCCTCTTATCTACCTTATGGAACGGAATCATCAAACAGGTCTTGGATGCATTGGCTTTCTCAGTACGTGTTGATATATCGCTTGAATTCCTAGCTCATTCATTCATCTCTCTTTTATTAGATTCTTGGGGACCCATCACGCATTTTTTGGTGCCCAACTGGCCCTTTCGTATTTCTTCCTATCCATGCAGCTGGTTTCTATGACACTCAGCATTCCAT
>JBBPTD010000510.1:0-23927 GCA_038093895.1 Boletus aff. mottiae
ATGCAGAGCAGCTATGTCCTGAATGACTGCGCCTTCCTCTAATGCGTGTGCTGCACCCGTTGAAAATGCAGTACTCAGGCCAGCAACTAATCCATAGGACGTCGGAGGCGTGATCGCCGAAGTTACGCCTCCATGATAGGCGAGTCTAGTCATTGGAATCTCAGCATACCAAGCTTAACAACGAGCAATGAAAACCAACAGGGTGTCGCGGCCTGCAAACTGCAAACCATCAACGGCCAGCATGACTTCATTGCCAACCAGTAGGTCTGGAATGTTACTTGTAAGAGGATCAAGCACCACGCCGTCATGCGTAGACTCCTCGCCCTGGATTTCCTCTAGACCCAGAGGTGACCCGTAGGAAACCAATCCAGGACTGAGAGAATTGTTTGAATCAAAGTTGCAATCGGACAATAAAGGAAACCCACGAGATCGAGCCACCTTGCAGATCAAAGGAATCGAATTCTTGATCCAAGGTGTTGATAGATGCAAGGCAAACACTCCGTGATCCAAAACATGCAAGTTCGCCTTTTCGTACAACGACTACGCCTGGTTCACCGTCACGAGCACTAAATATTTCCTGAATGCCAGGCCAACTCCTTTCGTATATACTGCTGACGTTAGTAAACACAACGGTATCAGCCTTTGCTCGGCTCGGCGTCAAAGGTGGAAGTCCTTGGTATTTAATGGCTGCTTTCGCTTGCTCATCAAAATCGGGTGTAGTTGGGAGTGTCTGGAATGTAATAGGTTTCTCCGAAACGTAGGGGTTTTCGATCTGAGCGATACCATCAATCCATACTTGCTTGGGAGTTGCGCCTAGAGCTAATGGGTGGCTATCCCAGATTACAATGTCTATGGATCGTAGATTAATGCGAGAGGTCCGGCTGACTTTGGTAGTCCACTCACCTGCGTCATATCCTATGTAAATGACCGGTGTCGATCAGTAAGCTGAATCTAATCTGGTTCGGCCATTACATACCTTCACGGATAAAACCGATGCGGTGGTCTAGGCCAAGAACTTTGGCGGGGGTAGAAGTGACGGCGGAGAGAGCAAGGTCAGCGGAAAGACCATAGAAGTAGGCCTGTTGGGCCTCGAAAAGCAAATAACGAGAGTTTAACACAGGATGGTCACTCTAAGAACATGTCAGCCCCCAAGTAGAGAAACACAGGGCCAGCTTTCAGCACCTTCATCACGACATCTATGCCGTTCTCGGCCAAGATGCGGGGAGCAAACTCCGAACCTCGGTAAGCTTCCCGCTTGTACCGAGCGTTCGTCGCGAACAGGGCAGCAGCCGGTGTGTTGTCTGAATGCAATTGTATAAATAGTATATGGAAACGACAAAAACATACTGTAGGCTTGCTTGAGTGTTCCGGGGACTAAATATGTCTCGTGTGCATGATGGAAAGCAGCTAGAGGGAACTTGAACTCGTTTGTAAGCTAGTACGCAAGTTAAGTCACTTCCAACATCCAGCCTGACATCAAACGTACTCGAACAAAATCATCGAGATCAACTGCTTCATAACAGTGGGTATGAACCTGGAAAATGTCAAGTGTTAGTGCGTACCATGAACACTTTCCGGTGACCAATACCTTGACGCGACCTCTAAGGACGTCGACGAGAGCCTCCCATTGTAGCTCCTCAGGGAAATCACCAAGGCCATCCCATTGTCCAGCCAAGGCTTTGGCACAGTAGGCATCCTGGCCTTCTTTGATCTTACGGGCGGTATCGTAGCTAGCAGATGATACGTCACAAATTGTGTCAAGTCATGTGCGTAACCCCTACGCTTCGCGAAATGCCCAGAAGGTATCCATGCGGGTATTTCCATACACACGGCCTATAAAGAGATTTTAGGTCTGGCGTTCTGATACGTTTGAGACGAGCACGTACTGGGGTTTTCTCCTGACAGTTTCAGAAACAATCGTTAATCAAAAGGTAAGTTTTAACATGATAGGCGCACCACATGCATGTCTACGGGAAAAGGATAAACAAAGATGTCAATTATGCCACGAGAAATTCTTACTTCATCTGTCTCCAACGAGGTGGCAAAGCGGGGTCGACACGGGTGTCATTGATGGTATAAGGAGGCTCGAGTAGCATGGAAGAAGGAGACCGCTCTGCAGTAGGGCGTAGTTTGATAACAAATGCTTGTCCGCCTATACTTCATGTAAATATATTTATCATTCAGTAAGCTGAAGGTAGTCGGACCAATTGCATTAGCTGATCCGGGTAGAACATTGGCAGTTGTAACACCCCCAGATACAGAAAGCCGATATGCATCGTCGTGTGTGTTGAGTCCATCCAGGCTTCGAAGCCACGGTAAGATTGGTCCTAAAAACTGTCAGCACAGCACCAAATAAAGCTTGAACAAGAAATAACCTTTGTAGGAGTTGGTGTCACCTGCTCCGGAGAGTGCGGGAGCGCTATCGACCCCAAGATGAGAATGCATATCAACGATCCTGCGACGCAAGCGTATCAGGGACGCGATATCGAAACGACGTGAATAGATTACCCTGGAGTTACCCAACCGCCACCCACATCGACCGTGAGGTAATCCCCATAGTTTGCCAAAATGTCTTCAGAGGCGTGTCCTAGAAACTTGATGATACCCTTGTCCAACATGATGTCTGCACCGTGTATCTCGTATTGGAGAGGACCTCCAGTCCACACTGATGCGTTTTTAAGCAACGTCGCGGGAGTACCGTCGACGAAACAGTCAGATTGGGTCCTCCGGGCAAAATCAGGGGGTGGTCCAGGTTGTACATGGAGCATGCCGCATTTCTGAAGTGTTTCTTCAGCATGGAAAGGTAGCCTGACAGATTCCCTGGCTACAGATACGGTGTAGCGAGAAGCAGACCATAGCCAGACCACCACAGTGACACTGCAGAGGATGAGGACCCGTGCTAGCCCGTTCATGTGGACCGGTCTCTCGACCCTTCCGGGCTGAGTGTAGACTGGAAGTTTATCCATGACCCAGTATTGGATGGGAGGGCGTGGAACGGGTCTGCGGGAAGTGCCCAACTAGCTATATATGTATGTCAGTCCAGTCAAGCCTCCCACTGGGTGGGACTTGGGGTGGGAAGAGAACGCTAAACAGTTGTCATGGGTTCATCTGCGCTAAATATGCACAACCACCGACTTCACCGCCACAAATCGGTTCAATGGCACCCGCCACTGGCACGGTCAGAGAAAAGCCGCCCGTTGTACAACCTGGCGCCGGAAACAACATTATCATCAACCCAAACCAGGTGAACGAGCTCGGTGATCACTGACAATGACTAGCTTACTGATGCCTCACTGCAGCGCTTGAATCCAGTCCTCGAATGCATCCGTAACGTGGGTAAAGAATTTGGCGACATCATCCCCGATTTCCAAGTTGGTCGAACGACGTGCATCTTGTTCCTCAGGTATATTTATTCCTTGTTACGCTTCTGGTGGTGTTCTGATAGACATCAGTTTGAAGTACCATCGACTTCATCCAGAGTACATCCACACCCGAATCGAGAAGCTTGGACTCTCTTACAATCTGAGAATACTCCTTATCATGTGTGACGTCGTAAGCAAGCTTGATATGATCTCATGGCTCTTATTCACCTCATCGTCAGACCGAGCACCCAGAACTGATTAGGGAGCTCACCAAAGTAACGTACTGTCCTTCTCTTAGAGCGGCCTGTTACGGACAATCACCATAGGTGTGTCTGATCAACAGTCTCACTGTTATTGTCGCGTGGAGGTACGACCGTTTTTCGTCCAGTCATTCGCTCTGAACCCTCCCCCGAAAGCAACGACGAAGCTGGTCAATACATTGCAACATTCAAGCAATTCGAACACAAGCCCGCAGACTTCATCAAGGAACGCGTCGACAAAGACTATGATTCTCAGCTACGCAGTGCGCTGACGAGCATCAACAAGGTCAACAAGACTGATGTTGAAACATTGCGCACGTCTCTTGGTGTATGTTCTATACCGAGCCTCTTCATCAACGTCTCATTTCACGAGCAGAGCTTTGCGGATATCGGCAGGGCGTCCTCTGAGAGGTTGCAGACTCTGCCCGGGTTCGGCCAGGTTAAAGTTAGAAGGATAAAAGATGCGTTCGAGAAACCATTCCGCAACCAATCGACGAGCGCAGCTTTTTCCCTCGGCAACCAAGTGCCATCCGTCCCACCACGCAATCAGTCTTCTCCGGCAAACGAATTCCTTCTCGTCGATACAAACAACAAAGGAAAGGAGAAGGAAGCCGCCCCACCAACTTCACCTCGGGATCGCCAACTTCGTGAACCAAGCCCCGTATGGGATATTGAACTTGATCTTATTTAACCTGTCAGCTGTACCTCACGTTGGTCGATCTGAGTCCAAGGCCTCATTCACTCTTGATGGCCACAGAACCTTTAGCACGGGGTTGAGTAACTCCCAGGTATTTGAGCGCACAATGCGTGTTGTGAAGTTTCTTCACATAATCCATGCTCATCAATAGTTGGGAGTAAACAACAATCGTATGAGCATAGCGAAGGTAGGTGGGACAAAAGGTTATAATTGACAGAATACTTTATGTAGCCTGGCCACTCGAGAATTATTTTAGGGAGTGAGTATTAGGAATGAGGCACCTGTGGTAGAAGAGAATAATTGAGAGCATGGTAATATGACTGCCGAGGAAGAAAAGGATGCGATGACAAAACGAGTTTCTCGATCGACAATGCACGGGTGCATGAAAAGTTGAGATCCCTCTTCGCGATCGAATCATTGGCGTTGTGGCGAAAAATAGGCATTTAAAGTGGACGCCCGTCGACGCGGACGTGCATCCACGAGTGCCATACGATCATAGTGGATACGCAATGTGAGACGCTGTATTGCGGCCTTCATTCTCGATCGGTCAAGATGAGCAGCACGAGTGTCAACTGGGATAGTCAGTTATAAATGTAAATACCCCCTTGGAGTGCAGTGAATACGCACCAATTTTACCCTGTAGAACATCAAGAACCCCGCGGAGGAGCTCGAGAGGTGGCACTGGTGACTTCTTAGTCTTGTTTGGGCTCCCTGGCACTAAGGTGCTGCATGCGGACTTGATAGCACACTCTTCTTCAACATATGGTGCAATATCAACGAGAGCCACAGAGAGGATGTAGACGTAATGCCTAAGTTCCTCGTAATCCGTGGATTCATTCGTGACGTCGAAGAGCTCGCAGGATCCGGCATCAGGGGAAAGTAGTAATATGAGCGGTTCGAGTGGAAGTGCCTGAACCTGTGTGATGTTTTAGTCGTTGCGTCGCTAATTAAAGGGACGTAACATACATTCGGCACAGAAACAAGGAGGTGATATGCCAGACGTCGTGCAATGTATCTCGTCCGACCACTGCCGCTTGCGAAAAACGAGACCAACCGAGCTTTGTTTACAGAAACTACTTGTCTAGCAACGCTTAGGACTTTCTCGTGGATATCGTGGAGCTGAAGTTGATTCAACGTTCGCATGTTGCACTTGGAGGAAATGGAGTATCACGCACGAGGTAATCCGATGTGCCATGGTTACAAACGGCATCTATAGTAGCATTCAGTTGCGTACGAAGTTCGCTTGAGGTCAATGGATCAAGGCCCATGAGAACCAAGATCAACACCACATTTGCTACGTCATCGCGAGAGAAAGCACCAGCACTGGAATGAATTCTGTGAACAATCTGGTTGTTGAATTCAGGATGATATCTACTGACCAACCTGCGGCCTTCACGATCGCAAGAAGCCTTTTGAAAGCTTCCAGAAGAGTTTCGTGGGCGACGTCGTTCTTCTGAGCGTGTTCCGTAACCCATCCGAGTCCCTCGAGGATCGAGGGGCTTGCACCTAACCGAACGAATACGAACAGGATAGCAGCAAAAGGCATTTGTACCTTGTGTGGGTTCAACTCCCACAAATCACGAAACGCGATGCAGACAGCTTCGGCAATTTGTGAAGACGCAAACAGGGCTGTCAAATGGTCAGCGCCATAAAGATAAATTGCGAGAAAAACCCACCCATGTCAAGGAGTTGAGGAATGTTTGACAATAGGATATCTCTGGGAACAGCAGCAAGTGCTCCGCTACGGAGAATCAAGTCCGGCACTGAATCATCTGAATTACGTACAGTTAGCCGTATGACCAACCATAGGCGTTCAAAAGACACATACCACCACCTCTGACAATACCGTCTAAGCAGGTTAAAATAGGATGACCTGACAGGGACGGGATCGACATAGGATCAACTTCCATGTCCTCATCTGAGAATGATATCCACAAGGGAACGCCCGAAGTCATTTTCTGGTTTGTATCTCGTGCCTTCTCTTTTCCTTTACTAACTTTGTCGCCGGCAAGTATCTTGGTGATAGCTTCACCGGCGGCAGCACCCAACATCTTGGACTCACGATCGCCAATGGTAAAGTCCTCCGCATCGCTGGAGCCAATGGGGGTGGTTGACTTGCGGAATTCATGAACAGCTTTCCATGCTGCCTGCTCATCTGCTAGATGGGCTTGGTTCACAGTGTCGAATTCATCAGAGTCGATGGACGCCTCGCGAGAACCTTTCCTAACTGCTTCTTCTGCGCGACGAACGGCGGCGCAACTAGTTCCCCGTTTGTCCTCTAACTCTTTCTCGCGTAACAGAGCACGCAGAGGGTTCGTTGCTTGTGATTTCTTGCGGTTTGGCGGGAAAGATCTCGACTTTGTTTCGCTAACAGAAGCTGACGACTCGATGATTGTTACGGGTAGACGAAAAGCTAGTGCAGATTTACGAGTTCTTGTAGAAGTTCGCATTGGTCGCAGTGGTGTCGAGCTGTGATCTGGTGTTCTGCGGGAACGGTGACCATTGGATGAGTCATCGAACATTGAGGGCACGCTTGACAGTGGAGAAGAGAATACGTCACTTGGTGCCCATGCTGCACGAGAGTGGGAGCTTGAAGGCAAAAATCAAGATCCGGTATCAAAACTCAAAACCCAAAACTCTCACCTTTGCTTTTTCGCGTTACTAATCAGAGGGAGATCATCAATAAGGTCGTCGTCGTCGTCGCTGTCTTCGAGTTCACGATATTCAAGAGGCTTTTCGTCATCACTGGATTGGTTAGTGGTAAACGCTCTTGCTTTAATTTCTGCGATAAGCTTGGCAGTCTTTGCTTCCGGATCCATTGGTTCCGGAGTAGCAGGAAGCGGTGGAAGCTCGTTGGTGTCAGGTAGTGAAGGAAGACATGCAAGTGCAACGATGGGTGTCTGAAAAGTAGCGTTACTCCCAGGTGTCGCCGCAGAACGAACAGGCACGTCAAGGTGACGTGAGGGGTTCCCTGCAGATGTAACGGGCGAACCACGGATAGGGGAGGATGGTGGTGTATCCACTTTCATAGCATCCTCACGTGCACATGGTGAAGAGGAATTCGAAAACTCGGATGTCTTTTTTCTCCAGGCATGAATATTTTCCACTACGTTTCCGAGGTCACGCGATTCTGGGATGGGGAGAACGAGCTCCGCCTCATCAGCCTGACTACTGCAAACGACTTGCTTACTGGAATCCGAAGGAGATGCGACCAAAGCATTTTTATGGACCTGCTCTAGTGTCGGCCGCTGAGTCGCAGAGTTGCGGAAGGGAGAAGTGACATATACGACGGCCGTCGGGCGCTTGGCATGCGGATCAGGCTTGAATATCCTCATAGGCTTTTTTGGAGACTTTGGTTTGGGAGGAGGGCGAGGATATGCGCTGGGGTCGTTGCTATCAGGTGAACGAGCACGCTTGCGTGTTGCTGTCGTCGAAACATTGCGAGTCTGGGGCGGAGCTTCTGGAGGGATAAGGAGGTGGAACGTGAGGTAAAACGCAAATGCACACTTACTAGAGTTTGCAGAGAATTCGCGGTCTACTCCCGCTGCCAGTGTCGAGGTTCGTGTAGCTGTCCTCAGGCTCCTCCGCGTCGTGGGCGACGTCGTTGCTGTGGGACCGGAGGACGTCGCCGGCGGTGGGACAGGCACGGAGGGTCTCTGTGTGAAGAAATCGGTCAACTTTTTGTTCTTGTCTCTCAGAGAACTTTTTGGAGGCATTCTGAGTGTTGCTGGAGTCTGACACGAAGGAGCTTCGTCAAGTTGTTCGCGACGCGCTCCTGTCGAGGAAATTGACGCGTGGGGTGACGTGACAACACATAATAACGCTTACTAAATGGAGAAAAGCGTTCCATTCCTGGACCCGAAAGAGAGGTCCGGGTCACTTTCAAATTGTCCTCAGCACCGGTACAGGTCCGGCTCGTCCGAGTTCGCTTGCTTACATAATCTGTCCCCGTTCTTCAGCTCAAAGCTCCTATTAGTTTGCATAAAGTATACGAAGAACGTAAGTAGCGGATGCAGTTCGAAATCGAGTCGAATGGGTATCGTCGATCTGTCTGTGTGATCTGTGACTGACATCACGCACGTCTATAAGATTTAAACAACGCGCTTGCGGGTCCAGGAGTGCCCGGAGGGCCGTGGAATTTACATAAATTAGCTAGGATGACTAGATATCTAAACCGTCCGAATGTAATGATCTATCATGGTTGTGTAGGGAATGCGAGTGACTCAATGATGCTATGAAAAGTGCATGAAAACAAGATAGTGTACCATGTCAAGTGCGGAATTTAATATATAACGGGTTCGTGTTCGTCAATTGTTGGGTGTCTACTGTGCGATGCTGATTGCGGATGAAGTGGTGAAGGAGGGTGGGAATACCGAGGCGACGATGCACTTGTCGATGAATATTGTGACTGTGAATGCGTGCGCGAATGTGATGCAGCAGATGGTTGTAAGGACCAGCGCCGCGGGAGGAGTGAACCAAGTGTCGTAGAGCCCGACTCCTCGGAGTAATTGCTGTGGTCTTCAGTGGTATTCTCCGAGGGACTCTCCAGATATGGTTGGTTGATAGTCGTATCCAGCAGAATATTCCTTTCTGGCGTCGGATTTCTAGGCCGTCCTGGAACGTCTTCGTTTTCCCCTTTTTCCAGAGTCGAAACAACAGAAGGTGGTGCTTTGCGTCGTCGAAATCTTGCAGGCACCCTTATCAAACACAGATTGACAAGGGTATTGATCAACATGACGATAACCGCAATGGAGATGATAACTGCAATAACAGCGCCAATCGCAACACGAGGGATGGCTGCGACATGGAGGTTTTGGATGAAGGCGATCAATAGGCCAGTGCATATGACACGAGTGAGTGCCAAATATATTGCGAGAATGTCGGCTCCTTTCGTCTTGTGAGGTCTGAGGAACAGCAAGTAGGCGAGGACAGTACACTCGACGACCAGGATGGATATAACCTGCACCTCTCCATTTGCTTGGGCAAAAGCAGTGAAAACGGCTTTCACGAGAATGCTGACAAGGAACAGTATGCCCGAAAAATACCTCTCTGGACGGTAGAGAGCGAAAAGAGGGCCGTATGCGGTCATGGTCTTAGGTCGCGTGTATAATGCGTACGGTGTGGCCCGGAGTGCGAGGCGAACAACGTGGAAGATGGAAGAAAGGAGAAGGCCGAGCAGCCCCAGAAAGAGCAGAACGGAAAGCAAGACTGACAACCACGAATCTTTGAGTGTCCACTGATACATCGCGAAGATGCTGACTGGCGTGACAGCAACCAAGCACTAGTGCATGTGAGTAAGTAGATATCTGTGGGTCAGAGAGCCATTCCAAACTCACCACACGCAATAGCCACGCATACGCAAACGCAGGATATAATTCTCTTCGGCGCAAAGAGTCGGCGTATTTTGTTCGTCGACCGGCAAGTACCACAATGCCATATCCTAGCGCAAGTGACGCTGTCAGGATTGCCAAAAGCATCAATGTCACGAGGAATATAGTCATGAATGCGTTGGCTGTGGCGATCCCCACATACTCGACATAAATGGGGACACCGGCCTGGAGCACATTACCGGAGTTTGCGGTGACAAGTTGGACAGTTCCGGCATTATCTAGCTCTTGCACGCTGCTAGGAAGATTTCGCGGTATTAATCCTGGTGTCGTGAGATTTCCTAGCGTCACCAATGTCTCCCTCGCAAGGTTGGTCGTCTGATAGCTGGTGGGGAGTGCGGCTATGGCATTGTAAGGGCTTAGTTGCCTATTGACTAAAGCAACCGCTGAACCAGAGGATGCGTCCGCCATGTTGCCTCCGGTGAGGTGGCGCATGTTGTTGATCGAAAGCTGTATTGGGGAAGTTGCCGAAGCTGGGAACAAACCCAGCGCCCATGAAAAGTTGGTCGCAAAAGCGACGTAGACCGACGAATAATTTAGATCTAAAAGAGCTATCGAAGCCGCCCACTGGAAGAGATAGAGTAGGTCGAACAGACGATATGGAGCCAAAGCATCGGGTGATCGTGAATGCCAAATTGCGGAGAGAAGTGCCAGAAGACCGAGAGCGCCCGTGGCCCACTCCACTGGAACCTGATGGGCCGACCACCCATTAGACAATGTTGCCTGAACGCAAGCTTTCAGCTGGCCGGTATTGACATCAGTGAGCGTCAGCTGAACAAAACTGCCAAATAATGCTAAGAGACGCCAGAGAATGCGGTTACCAGAACTCACGCTTCAAGGTCTGGTATCTTGAAAGTTATGCTCGGGATCTTCTCGTTTACACCCAGAGAAGATGGCAGAGGGACGGAATCTGATCCAGTGAAATTGTAGGTCGGTAATGGGCATAATGCACCATTAAACAACGAGCAAAGGTCAAGTGTGAAGTTGACGGGATGCATTCCGTAGGCATTCAGCAGGACGTTTGCGGACACGTTGACATTGGGTTCCTGCCGAGAGATATGGGATGGGGATTAAAAAATAAAGAAAAAGCTGCCTGTGAAACTCACGACGCTTGCTGCGGAGATGTTAAACCAGATGGAAGAATTCTTCTGAAAGTAGGCAACATCGAATTGTTGGATAAGGAGAGCATCAGGTTCAGAACAGTAAGTGACAGAGGACGTGACTATTAGTGGAATATGCAGGTCAGTCTATGAGATGCATGTTGTATTCAGTGGGTACAAGACTCACAAAGTAAATTGTCCCTAGCATAAACCTGGACAGCAGGGACAAGAAATAATAGGGGAGTAAGACGTCGCATCCAGGCGACGTGCATGCGAGTTGAGGGTGGAGTCAAAGTGTGGATATGGGCCAGCTATTATCACGGAGATGCCTGTCGCTGAGATAATATATGCGTGTTAAGGCATGCTTGTTTTCATTAAGACTCACAGCTTATTGTTGTCGAGGCGGTGGTTACGAAGTCTAGGCCTTTGTTCTCGAAGTAACAGCAATTTGCGAAGGGTCTCGAGGCTTTCTCGAGAAATTGGAAGAACTAAGGAATGGAAGGAATCCCGAGGAGACTCGAGGGCGTCGTAAGACTCCTCACTGACATACGGTGTATTGAGTTGTCAACATGATGGCTGAGTGCTGCTGGCTCCAACTAATGTTTGCCGAAATTGCCACAGCGGTAATTTGGGAGAGGTGGCTGTGCTATGCTATTCCTTCTCTCATGACAGCACGGGTTTGTACGTGTTCCTTGACTTCTTTGTTGACAGAATACATAAACGAGACCGATGGCCTTGTGGAGTTCCCAGCGTAGAGGTTGGAGACCACACAAAACCAAGAAACAAGAACGCCACTACTACGTCAGATATGCACAATGGTCGTAGTTTCCACCTTGATTCGCGCCCCACCACTGTGGGAAAAGATGGGAAGTGCCTGCCGCACCCTGGACCGCAAATGAAAGGAGGAACACCATCACTTGAGTTCCTCCATCGAGAGCTGTGCCAAATCTCAGCTTCGATACACAGAATGACAAGCTAGCGAAACTCACCAGCTCCGAGGATGTAGTTGTATCGGGCAAACCAACGAGGGTAGCGAGTGCGCAACCACCACTGGGAAAGGAAGCCGACCGTGAAGTAGGAGAGGATCGATGAGTTGATCCCTACGCAAAGCCATCCGATGAAGTACCTGTGGCGTTTTCAGTATTCGAGTGACCTCAGTGAAGCCTAGACGTACACAATCACTGGTGTGTAAAGATAGTCCAACCGCAGCTTGGGCCAATATCGGTGCACAACCCAGAATGGAATGGGGACGAATAAACCGATCAAATAAGCCCATGGCACCCATTGATACCTCTGTCCCGCTGAAAACAGCTCATGACCGAGGCCACCCCAGGCGATGGCTTGAGAATTATATTGCTGCGGTTGCTGACCAGACCAAATGTTAGTTCCTTGGATTGAGAGAAGAATCTCTCGTTGGTTTTCAACAATTGAGTTCATCAAAACTGTGTGAACGTGAGTATTGGCTTGGTTGAGGTAATTATCTGATGCCCCTTACTGAAATTCAATACCGCTCCAATGAGAGTACCAATAATTTGGGCTGTAAACGCAGCACGGGGAGGAAGTTTCGCGTCTACCCAGAGCGAAATAAGTCTATTGAAGAAGATAATAAAACGTCGACCTACACTGAGCGATCTTGAGATCCCGGAGTAGCAATTGTGCTTGTGTTACGGTATCTGCCAATAACGCCTCAGCTTTTAACTGATGTTTGACGAGTCCAAATAACCTTACTATAGCTGTATAGTACGAAGTACATGTTCGCCATTGGCTTGCCAGGGTGTAGGAAACCTCCGATCATCTGCACGAACCTTCTCCCATTAGTGTCACGTTTATATCATGAATGAATGATACCTACGGTTGTATGATGAATCCCAAACCAGTGATGGCATAAAGTGCTCCAAAGAAAAGAATAGACAACGTAGCCAGCATTAGTGCGATTAAAAATCCCCACCTATAGATAACGGCTCAGTATCCAGTGGTCTCATAATGTGACCTTTAAAATAAGACTCACCAGGGCAGCGTGGAATTCGTCTCGTAAATAACGACCAAAGCAACGATGAAGGACAACACAAATGTTACGAAATACCAGCTATTTGGTGCATCCGGATACTTTTTTTTTTTGTCAGGGTGGCTTCTGGATGGGTTGTAAGTAACTTACTTTGAGCATCTCCAGATAGTGAGGATCAAGTTCCTTGTTCTCAGTCCTGATCCTCATGCCATCATTCTGCCAGAACTTCCAGCTGAACGTGTTCCACCATTCCTTAATGGCCTGAGGGTTCGCCCAGCCCCATGCAGCACGAAGGTCATCCAAATTCCAGAGAAGGAGATGCGTGAATGTTGCACCGAGGGCCATATTCGTGGCTAGCAAATTGACCACCCATGTGGAGGCATACCAGGGAAGCCCTTGTTCTGCAAGTAAAACTGGGTCGACTTCGAAGTTGGAATTGAGAATCAATGTCTGGTTGTATAGCGTGCCATTCTGGTAGAAAAGCAGTTGTGAAAGCTAGCGGAGAAGAGGCGATCAGTGCATGCTAAATGTCACGTTGGATCGGACCTACGAATGGGAAACTCTCCGCCTGCCAGATGTTGCTATAAAATACTGCAACAAAGACGACCCTGATCGAGCCATGTTATCATGTGATGCAGAAGCTCGTGCAGTTGACTTACATGCAGAGAATGTAGCCAATAAAATTGGATAGCTGAATGAATGACAGTTAAAGTTGCGTGAGTCGTTTGGTGAACGCAGACTTACTTGCGCTTTGAGGGGAATGGTAAATGGGTTGACACCACCTGAGATATACTATCGAGGACAGTCGGTTACGAGGCATACAGGAAGTGCTGAGGCGCCTACCTGCCAGTCGAAGCAAATGGATAGTAATCCAAGACCTTCGTTGCCGTTGCTACCACCAAAGACACGGGAGAATGCGGCGCTATTTGGGTTTGCCAGACAGAAAACAGAGAACCCAGTGAGCAGCGGGAAGATCCACTCAGGGAAAATTTCCCAGACAGCAATCCTGTCCATGAATGAGTCACAGATATCGCAGGTACATAGTCGCGAACTTGTCATTGAAAAACTTACGCGCCAAACACATAATAAAACATCTTGAGTTTTCTTTTCGCTTCCTGTCCGCCCTCGAACAGTGCATCGAACATTGAGAGAAGGGGAAGCACTAGAGGATACAACATCTTGGATGGGTACAACAGAATGGCTACACACACGGAGTAAGCTTAGACACCCCGGTTAGGCATGCGGATGGGTACGTACGGCGCATCAATCCACCAATTCCGTAGCCCAGCAGCTGACTCGAGAAAAGTAGGAAAATGGAAGCGCCAGCATTGGGAGTGATGTTATAGTACAAACGCTGAACTGCGAGGACTTCGGTACCAAGGGCGGAGTTCGCTGCCGCACTGGCCATAATAACAGCAAAGGCATTCTCTTTCTTGTTGAATGGTCCCTGTTGGCACGTGTTCAGAATCAGTCAAGAAACCCGAACATAATAAATGATTTACTGGGTTCAACCACCTCAAGTAGGGAAGGCGAGGAATGAAGGTTTCCATGAAGATACCCAATACATATGATACAACAGCAAGAAACATCAGGGATACAAGCACAGTTTGCTGGCGATGACGGTGAGAAATTGCAGTCGCAACAACTGACTTCACCCACTGGTTTGAAATAGTATATCTCAGCTATAGAATGCCATAAGTGAGGACCTCGACCTCTACGAAAACGATATCACACACCAAGAACTCCCCCGAAGGCAGAAAGACCGATGCCAATGAAGAAGGCACGGAAAGTCCAAGGGTTTAGACTCGGGTCATCCGAAACAGAGATAACATGGGTCGCAATGTCACGTTCGTCTTGGAGGATACCCTCGGTACTCTCCACCTCAGCGGTTGCAGTCTCGACATCATGCTTCTCTTGATAGGACTTCTCGTCGCTGATGCTCGGAGTTTCGTGACCACGGTGAGGGGATTGTTCAAGAACATCAACGATGCTTCCCGGGTGAGCCATACTGGAGGATGGGCCACCGTGGGGTGAGGACGGGGGAGAAACGACATTGCGATATACTTAAATCATGGCTACAATGAATCAAAATAGCACGCTTATCTCGCTAACGTGTGTATGGGTCACAGTTGGCTGAAAAAAATTGTCCACAGTTGTTCGTGTTCATAACAACCGTAATCCAAGTACCTGGATCATGTGGGTACCAGTAACATAACTGGGTGAGATAGCACAGACCATACGCCGCCTGTCGGGAACGGACTCCATAAACAGTTATGGTTCATTGATGGTTCACAAAAAATAGATCCGTACCTTTACGCTTCAGTCAGCCATGGCCCTAACCCACATGGATTCTTACAAGCCTGGGAGATCTGAGATGCCTTTGAACCCCGGTCAGATCGAATTAACTGACATATTGTGTCACATGGTGGTCTTTATCAACGCGTCCCTTTCCCATGAGCCACGCGGAAAGGTGCCGCGCCCGTTGCGGAACCATTGGCGATGGCTGCTTTGTGCCCTGTGATTGGCCCGCGTAAGCCCTAAGCGTTCCTTTTTTGTTAGTGCAGAGGAGCCAAAGATTCTAAGCGGGGACTATTTCGAGTGCTTCAGCTTGGCTAAGTTATGCAGATGGGAACGAACGGAGTTACTATGTACTGCATCTGAAACACGGAGGCTATCGTGATAAGGACTGGTACCCATCCAAAGTCCGCAAAAATCAAGGAATTGACTGGGACCTCCGCCGAAGTGCGCGGCCGGGCCAAGGGCGTCCTCCATTGCACACTTGCTCCCATTTCACGAGTGCATCCTCGTCCCATATCTTATTCGACATGTCACCAGATTCCTTCAGGAATGTCTCCTCTCGAAATGCCGGAGGTAGATAATCATTATGTATAGGGTGTCTTGAAAGAATATGAGGGAACGTTCGCATCGATTTCAATTGATGGAACTCACGCGTAATGAGGGTTATACCTATACCCTTCAGAATACCCAAGCTCTTTCATAAGCGATGTAGGGGCATTCCGCACGGCCATTGGGACTGGTGCATTGACATCCACTCTCGCTGCTACCTCCGCCAAATTGTAGGCCTCGTACGCACGTGTGCTCTTAGGAGCTTCGGCGAGATAGGCAACAAGGTGGGCCAGATTAATGCGACATTCCGGCATTCCGACCTGTTGACAAGCATGAAAAGTCGCAATTGCCTAACAGAGATGTATCTGTCATGAGGGCTTATCTGATATGTTCAGTATAACGACTGACCAATGGCAATGCATGATTATCTGCGAGGCCGATATCCTCGCTCGCGCAGACAACCATCCTTCGGGCGATGAACAAAGGATCCTCACCAGCAGTCAGCATACGTGCCAGCCAATACATTGCCGCATTGCCCTGGCTACCGCGCACAGATTTGTGAAGAGCAGAAATCATGTCATAATGGCTTTCGCCTGTCCGATCGTACGAGCAGGACACCGATTGTCGTAACGAAGCAAGGAGCTCATCCTCTTGGATGCTGTTTTTCGACGCGAAGACAAGGTCTAGTAGAGAAAGTGCTGTTCGCGCGTCCCCGGCGGACAGAGAGACGAGAGATGCGATGACACGGGGTGTCAACTGGGGGCAGAACGGATGTTGACCTTCAATGTCACTGGGTTCTGCCGATCCTTGAATCACAGAGAGCTGGTCAGAACCTTGTGAGCTAGATGGTTGTTGCGACGCCGATGGCGCAATTGACTCAGTCGTGCAGGAAAGACACTTCACTGCACGAGAAATGATGCTCCGCATATCATCGTCTGTGAGGCGTTCTAGCGTAAACACACTAAATAGGCGTTAGACGTCGCGGATAAATATTTGATTTCACGGACCGACAACGACTCATAAGAGCTCCCGTCAGCTTGAATGATGGATTTTCCGTTGTAGCACCTATCATCTGGGTGTTTTCAGTCACTGCACGTTGCGTGATATGCGCAGGAACTGGCAGATTACCTGGATGTGGCCTTTCTCAACGTACGGCAGAAAGATATCCTAGAACTAGATGAGATCAGTGCATCCGAGAAGGAAGAGAAGCGTACTTGCTGAGACTTATTGAAACGATGAATTTCATCCAAAAACAGGAGGGTCTTCCTGGTCAGAGATGTAGTCGATAGGACAAATGATGCAAATGATCCCCCATACCTCCCTGTCAACGCCAAAGACCCCTTTGCATCTTCAAAGACTTTGCGAACGTCATTAATTCCTGACGAGGTGGCGCTCATCTCTTTGAAAATGCAATTCGCTTCTCTAGCCAGGAGTCTCGAAAGAGTTGTCTTTCCACAGCTGTGGTGTTTCAGTATCAGTCCATGGCTTGGCAGACGAGTAATGCTCGCTCACCCGGGTGGGCCCCAAAATATGATGCCACCCAAGTTTCCGGATGTGAGCAGGTTCCTCAGCAACGAATTGGGTCCAGTCAAATGCGTTTGTCCAACGAACTCATCAAGAGTCTGTGGACGAAGCCTTTCTGCTAGGGGCGTGCTACTATTCACGGTTGCACCGAATGCTCGGTTCTTGGTGTGTTTTTCGCTGCCGGCCACGGGCTGGGAGGACGAGATCTCGACTTTTCTCTTCTTCTTGGACGGTCCTTCAAAACCCAAATCGGGAGGTGGTCTCAAGCTGCTTCCTTGGCTCTGAGGAAATATCGGGGCTAATTTGCGTTTGGGCTCATCTTTGGTGGGTAATTGGCTGCCAGTATCCAATCTGTGTTCTGAGCATCCGCTGTCCAGATGGCTGTTGATGTTCAACTCGAGCACAGAAAATGAACATGCGGGGCTGTAGGCCAACAAGTCAGTCACCTGGGCACCAAGGTATGGTAAGGAATGCCTAGACCAACCAGGTTACCGTGGCTGGGCGATGAATCATTGTACGACAGACGCATAGATTGAATCTGATGAACGTACCAGAAGTCATGAGATAGTTTATCGTCTATCCAGAATGCATGCACACGACACTAGGAACCTGAACGTCGCGAACAAACTGAAGGGCTGGCTGGCTCACTTTCAATTCAATTCAATTCAATTGAGTTACTAGGTACCAGGACGTAATTTCGCGCCGTCGGAAAGACGGTCACTCTCAACTTACGTAATAACCTTCAGAGGAGCAGCTCTCTTGTCACACAGGACTGTTCAAACAGACATATAGCGAATCATGTTTCTATTGGTATCGCACTGCGACAGCTGACAACCTCTACCAAGTGTTCCAACCCATCCTCGCCGTTATATTGATTCTATGATATCACGAGTATGAGTATCGGAAACCTACTACGCGACGAGACTTACCTTGGAGAACGTTGTTGAGCTTGTTGACACGGGAAGACACGCTGAGGTCAATGCTTTTGTCGCCAAAGTCCACGACAATCCCACCCATGAGTGAAGGGTTAACCTAGTTGACGATGAACAAAGATGGAGCCTGACAATGCTGAGACACGAACCTTGTTGACCACTTTCAGAGACTTGGCGTGTTGTACGGCTTGCGACTGCCTGAGAATTGACTCGAGTTTGACAGCGGCATCCCTTGGTAGTGGTGCAGCCGAGGTGACAACAACTTCCAACTCTCCCTTGTATTTTGCAACGAGCTCGTTGAACCCTTGAATGACGCCTTGGGTCTCGTTCAGTCTGCCGTTTTCCGAAAGGACAGCAAAGAGGTTTTTGGTGATGTCGGAGACTGGCTCCTTCTTTGGGCCCTCTGCTTTTGCATAGAGAGAGGCGAGACCAGCGACGCGTTCCTTTGCGGAAAGCGTTGGATTCGAGACGAAGGCGTTTAGCTCGGGGGTCTCGGCAATGGATTTCGAGATGGTGTTGAGCTCGGTCTGTACTTTCGAAAGGACCTGGGGTGACTTTGCGAGCGCTGCAGAGCAGAGCGCGTTGGAGTACTTGAGTGCGACGGAGGAGGCTGCCCGCCGACCGTGTGCGACCGCGACGACAGAGGTACGGAGGGCAGAGGACAACATTGTATGAGGGAGAGTCTGAAATGCAGGCCGGTCTTACCCGGGGATGTGTTGTACTAATTTGGAATATACTTCCCACGCATGAACTGTTCATCTTGTCAGAGTATTTTCTTTTCTCATCTGCATCGAAAGGTATCATGCCAGCCGTCAGCGGGGTGCACATGTCACCGTCCAGCAGTTCCGAGCCTCGTCCTTACTTTGTCCTCGTTACCGGCTTTGGTGTGAGTCCGCCTTACCCAGTAGTTTGATTCACTTCATCCACCTTGCTTGCACCTGACCTCGCATCGGGTCCAGCCATTCTCCCGGTATGCCGTCAATCCTTCCTGGCTGGCCGTCCAGCCCCTTCATAATGCTATCATACACGTCGAGGTACCAGCAGATTCGGTGACCCACAGCGACCCTCAAACCCCCCCCTCGTCCATTCCACTCTCCGATCAGACGACAACCCTCCGCGAGATCCGCATAACAACTCTCAACGTACCCGTCACTTACGAGGATGTATTGTCTGTCGCTCCAGGTCTTCACGCCCGTCCCCCCATCCTTCCCCCAGTAGAAGCCGCATTCCCCCCTCCCCCAGATGGCTATGACCTTGTTCTTCATGTCGGAGTCGCTGGTCGGGGGCCACTGCGGATCGAAAGAGTTAGTCATAAATTCGGTTATAATATGAAGGACGCGAATGGGTGTCACGCGCCTGCCGTCCGTGTTGCGCGTGAAGAGGTGATCCGAGGCCCTTCTGAACCCTCACCGGAGGAGCGGATGGAAAGGGCACGATTGGGCTATACTATTGAAGCCCCCATCGACGGCACAGAACCCCCGAAACGTGGGTTTGGCAAAGGATACGAATCATTTCCGGAAGAGATTTACACAGATGTCGACGTTGAAAAACTGGTGAACCATCTCAAACAATCTGGCCTCGAGGTGAGCGTATTAGTCTCCATCCGCAACGTTACTTTGTGAACGCCTGATCCGTGTGCTTTCCCCCTTTTTTTTCATCTTTGCTCTGCAGGAAGTTTACTCTTCCCTAGATGCTGGTCATTATTTGTGCGACTTCATCTATTATTGCTCCTTGGCGGAGAGTAGACGTTCTGTCGCAAAAACTGACAAACCGACAACCAAAGTGCTCTTCATACACTGTCCTCCAGTAGATCAGCCTCTGACCACGGAGGAAGTCACGGAGGCAGTCAAAAAGTCGATTATTTGGTTGTGCACTTCTCCCACTTCGTAATGCTTGGATTTCCCTTGGTTCACTCTTGGTTGTTATGATACCGCCTTCTTCTTCCCGGGGATGAGGGACTTTGCAGTGAGATATCACCGGCTCTTTGTATTATCTCGTGTCCAATGTTGTGTCTTTTTACGGTGAATGCGATGAATGTGTGGGTTACAACTCGATGCACGAAGCGGCTTCGGCACTTTCGGCCGGTGTCACTGGATGACACCTTGGAGGTGCCCGCACTCGACATACTAGAATGGGTGCAGCCTCAAGTCAGCCTTTCTCAAGCGCTGGCCAGCGGCGGATCTATATCATAAAAGGGCACCAGTGCGGAATGACTTCCACTCAGAATCTCTACTACTACTAGGACCATGTCTACCAACATCACGTTCCACGAGGGTACGCACAGTTCATCTCAGCACAAGCACAAGATCTCAAAAGATTGACTCGCTTGTCGTTTAACAGGCTCTATCAACTCTGCCGAGCGGTTCGAGTTGCTGAAACAAAAAGGCATTACGCTCTGGCTGACCGGCTTGAGCGGGAGCGGAAAGGTTGGTGTAGCTTCATCATGGTCTTCTCAAACTTTTGACTTAGTTCAATCTATGGCTGTTATCGCATAGTCTACCGTTGGTTGTGCTCTCGAACAGCATCTGTTGCACCTGCACAAATTCACCTACCGTCTCGATGGAGACAATGTTCGCTTCGGGTTGAACAGGGATCTCGGCTTCGACGAGAAATCCCGAGTCGAAAACATCAGACGTATCGGCGAGGTACGAAGAGTTGGCGAAGATCAACTTGTCTAATCTGACGGATGGTGTATTTCCAAGGTCTCAAAGCTATTCACAGACGCAGGGTGCATTACAATCACTGCTTTTATATCTCCTTACCGCGCGGACCGGGACGTAGCTCGCGAACTCCACAAGAAGGCCAATCTGCCCTTTATCGAGGTCTTCATTGATGCTCCTCTCAATGTCGTGGAACAGCGTGACCCCAAGGGGTTGTACAAGAAAGCCCGTGCCGGGGAGATCAAAGGTGATCCGAGTTCTCGTTGGTTCAGCACGATTCTCATCTACGAACATCAGATTTCACTGGAATATCTGCACCATACGAGGCGCCGGAGCAACCTGAAATCCATATCAAAACCGATCAATGCGACGTGAAAAATGCAGTAGAGATTATTGCGAAATACCTTAGCACACACAACATTATCTGAGGCCGTACGCTGACAGGTCAGGGCGCAGTTCACTAGGAAGTTGCAAGGTACATATAGAAAATGTCCATGGATACCAGTAGATGAATAGCAAGGCCATGTGAAGTACGAAAATTTCGAAACCAATGCTTCAAAGAAGTTCTGTGGGCACAGCACGCCTTGGCTGCACGTGAGCACTGTTGTCTGCATTACTGACGATGTTGAAGAGGGCTTGCTCTGTTGGCGTCTCCTCCTGCTCCTCCGCTATTGCGTCGCCGCCCGACTGCTCCAGCAAGTTCGCAAAACCGACCTCGATGATAGAGAACCACCTAGTGAGATCATCTACGGTACGAGCGAGGTAAGAGTTCGTAGCCTCTTGTGACCCCGTGAGAGATACAAAGTCAAGCGGCGGGATAGGTGGGCCGAGTGTCGTGGAGTCCATCGATGTCAACGAAAGCGATGTAGCATGAGAGAATTTTGTGAAACCGGGTTTACCCCGCCTATCAGTCCGTGACGGAGAGCTGCTTCTCGTGCTGGGAAGTGATATTGTTGATGCATTCGCGTCTCCGCGGATACCCAGGTTATGCGGCCCGAGTGGAGAGGGTGGAAGAATGCCGGAGTGAGAGTTAGGGAAGATAGTCGATGGGGACGGGGGAAGTAAGTCGGTCATTCCCATTTGATGCTCAGATGTGAGAAAAGGAAACTGGAAAAATCAGCGAAAGGTCGGGGACAGGGGGAACGCAATAACTCACCTTTACCGCATCTTTCAAGCCCGGTAGAACCAAGCTTTTGGCGGAATTAGAACCGTCGCTTCCTCTACTGGAAGAGCTACCGCTCCTATCTCGTACAGCGAACGGTCGGACAGGAGGCATAAGGGGTGATGTTGGCGTACTTTCCATCACGGCAACTGAAGCTTGACGGATGAGGCTGGGTTTCCTTCCGAGGGAAGTTCCAAAAGAACCTTCAGTTGGAGGAGAGTCTGGATCGGTCATATTAGTGGATCGTGCTCTTGCTATCGGAGAAGAACTTGTTGGCGGGAGGCGAGGAGCAGGTAATGGAGGAGTAATATCCTGGGAGTAACGAGGCTGATAACTCGGGAAAGAAATTTCGTTGTGTTTGGTCGGCTGGACATCGACTACTCCTTCAGTAGGCCCAGCCTTCTTCATACCAAATTCCCTTGCAGGGGACGAAGAAAGCGGTACAACTGGAGGTGCGACCGTCGCTGAGGCTGTTGTTGAAGGTGGTAGAAGCAGTGGTTTGAGGGTGTCATTTGGCACGGTATCATCATCAAAGAGGCCGCGCAAGGATGTTGGTAGACGGGTTGGTGCAGGGCGTACTGTGGGAGCTGTGGAATGTGTGTCAATGGAATTTGGGAGGTCCACATCTTCGTCCTCATCTGGTACATTCATGAGCGAATTACGCCTAATGGTATCGAACACCCAGAGGTCATCGTCCTCTTCAGAGACCTTTTGTAATCTGAAAAGCCTCAGTAGATCTCTCCTCATACTGCTGATAAATCTTACTCTTTATTTTCATCATCTTCCCAGTCGAGAGGACCCACCAGGCTGGCCCTGGATCCCCCGTTTTGAATCCAGGCGTCATGTTTGAGAATTAGCTCTCTTAACACAGATACGTTTACTTTCGAAGCAGATTTGATCCATTTTGTCTTGGAAAGCTCATCTGCAGAAAGGCGCTGGTAGGACATCAGAAGGGCGATCAAGTCAGGATTTCCGGATACACACGTCATTGGGTGATTCTCGAAGGCAATGAGAAACGAAATCCCTCATATCCTTGCTACCGTCACCTTCGGCCAACCTTGGAGGTTTGACTTTGGCAATGAGTTGCATGACTTTGATCGCATCCCTCAAGTCAGAGTGTGGAGGGGCACCTTTGGCCATCTCATATACCATGATGCCCAGGCTCCAAATGTCCGCCTTGCTATCGTATACGGGTGTTGGCTGGGCGACTTCCGGTGCCATCCAATTAGGGGTTCCCATGAGTGTATTTCGCTTGCTCGTCGTCGTAGCAGATAACGCGGAGACACCGAAATCGCAAATCATGACCTTGCCAGTTGCAGTGATGAGAATGTTAGCAGCCTTGATGTCACGGTGGATGATTGCGGATCTGTGAAGGTAGACCAGTCCGACGAGAACCTCACGAGTGATGATGACGATGAAGCGTTCTTCGAGAACCCCGTCTCTGGATGATTGCATGAGCGTACGAACACTCCCTCCCTGAGCAAACTCCATCGCGATCCAGACACGCGGTCCATCTAGAAAGCAGCCATGGTATTTGGTGACATTGGGCGCGTCACGGAGCTGTGTCAGGAGGGCTACTTCACGCTGGATTGCCTCGACATCGTCATCTGCTGTATCGAGGTTGATGATCTTGAGCGCCACGATATTGCCCGTAGGTAAATGGATCCCTCTGTGGACGGAGCCATAGGCACCTTTTCCGACGGTTTCAAGACGCCGGAAGAGCTGGTGCACGGAAGGCTGCGTCATGCCCACAGGAAAGCGGTCGAAGGGTTCAGCGAGGAATGGCTGGTGATGGTAGTTGAGAGAAGGTCAGCTACTACAAGGCAATGTTAACATGGTTGTGATTGTGTTTAGCGTGGGAATCTAGATATCCTCTCTGCTTTCCACTCGGACTCGAGATGTTGTCCATGAGTTTGTTTTCCTCCTTCGTCAGAGCAACCCGGACGATCCACCCCACCTTACTTTCCAGTGCCAGAATAACGGGTTCTCTC